>PVHP010019144.1:0-32265 GCA_004024765.1 Zapus hudsonius
TCTCTCTCTCTCTCTCTCTCTCTCTCTTTCTTTCTTTCTTTCTTTCGTCTCATGTGGCCAGGCTGGCCTCTAACTTTCTATATAGCCAAGAATGACCTTGAACTCCCGATCCTCCTGCTTCTACCTCACAGCATTGGAATTTCTGATGGTGATGATGGAATTTACAATGATAATTTTTAGCTGGTATTAAATATTAGTCCATTAATGTTTTGTAAGAAAAAAAACTAGAGTAGCCAAGGGACTAGATAGGGAAATATGTAACAGACATTTAGCTACAGTTTTAGTTGCAAGATTAAAAAAAATCCAAATGCAATAAACAAGCTGAATGCCTCTTATTAAGAAGAAGGAAAAGCCAGATGGTCAAGAATTTACCACTATGGAGAGAAATTTTCTTTCTGATTTATTACTTGTGAAAATGAAGAATGATTGGATCTGCTATAGTTGATCTGAATACCCACAGATCATCTCTGAGTTGCAATTGGCTTTTAGGAGTCAGTGAGCAGTGTTTTCATTGACTGCAAAATGATCTAAGAGCACAGGTGCTTTAGTGTAGTGTGTGTGCAGCTTCATACCTGCAGTGAGGTGCCTGGTGAACCGTGGTGCTCAGCTCCTTTCCTCGAATGAATGAAAACTACCAGCACAAGATGAAGGGCCAGAATAAGGAAGGAACCCAGGGAAACAGGAAGGAAGCCACTGAAAATCAAGTGAAAGAACCTGGAAAACGAACACTAAGCAGATGGTCTTGATTTGTCAGGTTTAACTTAAGCTTTTCTTCTTTCCTTTCCTCCCTTCTTTCTTTCCTTCCTTCTTTATCAATGCTGGGATTGAACCCAGGAGTTTGTCCATGCTTGGCAAGTGCTTTCCCACTGAACTAAATCCCCAGACTTGATTTATGATTTTTGACTTTTTTTTTTTTTTTTTTTTTTTTTTTTTTTTTTTTGGTTTTTCGAGGTAGGGTCTCACTCTAGCCCAGGCTGACCTGGAATTCACTATGTAGTCTCAGGGTGGCCTTGAACTCATGGCGATCCTCCTACCTCTGCCTCCCGAGTGCTGGGATTAAAGGCGTGCGCCACCATGCCTGGCTAATTAACAATCTTTCTCCCCCCCCCCAGGTGGGGTCTCGCTCTAGTCCAGGCTGACCTGGAATTCACTAAGATTTTTGACTTTATGATGGTGCTAATGTATTACATATCCAGAACATGCTGTATTTTAGATTTTGTCTTTTGCTGGGCTAGCAGTGTATGTTACACTACTCTCTTGAGATGCTGCACAGTGACAGCAGTCCACGGCTCCCCCTTAACAGTGTGAGCTGCATCACGAACGGTGATGTTGGGTAGGCTAGGTTTGTATTAAATATATTTTTATAATGGGTTTATAAGGACATAACCTCATCATAAACTATAGAGCATCCATATGATATGACAAGGCCATTGTGTTACAAGTTACATCTGCTGACCTTTGTGGATGATACAGACTCAGGAGAATTAAGACAGGACATGATCTTGGTATAGTTAATTCTTGATGTTTTGTTTTATTCAACAAAAAACAAGGTTTGTATTTTGAGAAACACTAAACCGAGATGCTTGGATTGAAGGAAGTATTTGCAAAGGCATGAAGCAATGAAAAGTCTTAGCAGGAAATTGCTAGAGCAAAACAAAAGTTACAAACTGGCTGCCTACCAAAGTGTGGTGCTTTGCTGGAAGTGTTTGATTTTGTATTTACATTTATATTCATTGTCAGTGATATGATTGGATTTCGCATAGAAATGCCTCTTCTATTTATTAACCACCATGTAAGAAATCATCCCCAAACTTAGTGGTTTAAGCTTTAATCTTTAGTTTATTATTTCTCACAGTTCTGGGAATGTCTGTGCTCAGCTTGGAGATATTCTCATGCAGGGTTGGCTACACAGTTGCCTTCAGAGGGTGGCTGGGATTGGAGCCATTTTAGCGTTTCTCACCCATGCATCTGGTGTTTGATGGACTATACCAGGCTGTTAGCTAGAATTACTTACAACCTTTTTAAAAAAAATATGCATGCTCACCTGTGTGCAGGTACACAGGTGACCTGTGAAGGCCAGAGAACAACAACCTCGGGTGTCATCCTCAGAAATGCCAACCACCTCCTTTGAGATCTCTTATTGGCCTGGAACTCACCAATTAGGTTAGTCTGGCTGGCCATTGAGTCCCATAGATCTGCCTGTCTCTTCTTTCTCAGTGCTGGGAATATAGGTATGTACCACCATGCTCTGCATTTTACATGGGTACTGGGAATTGAACTCAAGTCCTCATGCTTATGGGTCCTCATGTGGTCAGATGTCTTCACAGCAAGACTGCTGGGTTCTAAGAGCAAGTATCTTAGAGTCAGGAAGCAGAAGGGCCTGGAAACTGACGATGCCATTGGCCAAGTGTTACAGGCTGAGCTGTGTCCCTTCACAATTCGTTTCTGAAGACTGGGTTGGTTTGAATGTATGAACCCATAAACTCAGGTGTTTTTGGTTAAGATTGAGCTTACAACTTGAGTCTCCAGTGGGCAGAGCCAGGGA
Source organism: Zapus hudsonius (assembly GCA_004024765.1). Classification (NCBI taxonomy): domain Eukaryota; kingdom Metazoa; phylum Chordata; class Mammalia; order Rodentia; family Dipodidae; genus Zapus; species Zapus hudsonius. Next base: position 2,546 of record PVHP010019144.1, read on the forward strand.
AAAGATATGTCACCGGGGGCAGATCTTGTAGTGGAGCCCTACTAGGTGTGTTCACAGCAGTTGGAGCTCTGGCAGTTTGTGTTGTTGGCTGTTGTTCTTCTCTCTCTGCTGTGAGCCAGCTTCTTCCTCCATGGTGAAGCTTCCCCTGGAGTCTGTAAGCTTGAAATAAACCCTTCCCTTCCATAAGCTACTTCTGATCAGGTGTTTGTCCAGCAACACAAAGGTAACCGCAACAAAGACCAACCCCCATTACATCAGAATGTGAATATTTGGAGATCGAGCCTTTAAGAGACTCAATTAAAATGAGGTTGGTAGGGTTGACCGTAGTCTAGCGTGGCTGCTGTCTTTAAAAGAAGACTCAACTAGGACATGGAGAGAGCACCAGATGTGCACGCAGGTGGAAGGGCATCCACATGAAGGCATGCTAAAAAGACGGCCATCTGTTCCCCAAGGCCACAGGCCTCCGAAGAAACCACATTGCCAAGACCTTGCTCTGGGACTTCAGCCTCCAGAACTGGAATAAATAAATTAAACAGAAATAAGTTTCTGTTATGTAAGTTCCCACTATAAGGTGTTTTGTTATGGAGGTATGAGCCAATTAATAATATGATACTGAAGGAATTATGTCCTGTAGGTCTCTCTCTTTCTTTCTCTCTCCCTCTTCACTCACCATCCATCTCTTCTTTGCTTAGGTGGCAGTGTGATCGTCCCACTCAGCAGTTCTTTCAGAAGTTTCATGAATGTGATCAGGAATGGCTGGTGAAACAGACAAAGTGGAGAGAGACTTAAGGTGTGAAATGAAGAGTGTGACTAGTATCTAGTGATCATATACTAACTGTAGGTGATGGGGGAAAGCCAGGTGTGTGATTCTTCAGGAAGGAAGGTCAATGGATGCCAGATGGAGAGAACTGAGGTCCTGTTGAGCATGTCAAAGGCATTCTTCATTGAAATCCAAACTGGGTGAAGTCATAGAATATGCCCATGGGTGCCAAAGGATCCCTTGCTTTACACTTTTCCTTTGAGGCATAGCAGGCTGAGTCTGATGGGGTGAGACAATTAGTCAAGATCTTGTCAAGATGATACTGGCTGATGTTGGGGTTCAGAGGGCACCGGGTACTGTGTCCCTCATCAAAGAACTGAGCAGAGAATGCAGTTGCAGCAAAAGCAGAGACAATTGATTAAGAAAAGATACACTTCCAAGGGAGGGAAGTGAGAGGCTGGGAGCAGAGAGTTCAGTAGTTCCAACCCTGGCAGTATAAAGATGGGGTTTTTGTGTCACAACCACCAGCTTTTATGTCTCACAGTGTGTGGTTTTGGCTCATTTGCATAGCATCATGGAGATGAGAAGCAAGGTCATCTTTTGCAGGTACTTAGCTAGGGACACAACCCCCACCCAAACAGATGTCAATCTGTCTTGGCGAGACTAGAAAGACGACTCTAGTCTGAATTTAAAGGCAATTCAAGATGGTGATCAGGAAGAGCTTCCTGGCTCTTCTTCCCAGGACATTCTTCTGGGCATTTTTTTCCCATCTGTAGGCTCTTTTTCAGTCTGCACTCTCCTCCCTAGCTCAGCAACCCATCAAGGTCCTTCATACACATTTGGACTTGACAATGAGGCTCATCCCAACTGGATGTCTAATTTACACCTCCAAGGTTATTAGAAAACTGATCCAAGTGGCCATGTGGTTACCTTCTCAGGATGACTCCTAGCCTGGGAGATTTCCTTTTTTACTTCGACCTTATTTTCCTAAGGAAATGTTTCATGACTTGCCTTCACTTGCCAATTCTTTGTTAGCCATAGGACAAGAGCTTCAGAACCACTGGCTTGCAGATTCTAATGACCATTGAATATTGAGTGTTTGGAACTGCAACCCCTAAGCTAAACCCAATCAGAGCTGAGGAAAATGGTGACAGTATGGGCTTTCTCGTGTATGCTTGTCATGGGAAGTTTACATACAACTTCATGTTCTTCATGTCTCGATGCATCTTAATCTCCACATTTTAGAATTGTAGTGGGTCCCCTTCAGACACTTGGGAGTGCCTCTATGCTGTGCTACATTGAGTTGGCCTCTGTTAGGGAATGTGGGGTTGGGGTGGTATTTCCAGCTTTTTTTTGCCAACTAGATGTAAGGCTTTGGACAGGGCTACTGGTACCCTGCTCTCCACCCTATTTGGCATCAAGGGTATCCTGAGCATACCTCACCATCTGAGAAGTGTCCAGTGACCCCACTGAAATGCCACAGATCAGGGACTGAGGTGGAGCATTTTCTGCCTCGTTTCTGTGGTCACCAAGCCTACCCTGAACATTCTTCTATTCCCTGTCCTCCAGGTGTCTAGGCTGACACTGTTCTCAGGGCCACCCTTGCAAAACAGCTCTGATGGTTAAAACACATGTATGAGACAAAATTGGACCAAGGAAAATGGATTATTTTGGAATTTATGATCCTTCCTGACAGGTGCTCTGTTGGCACTTACTTTAGAAGTATCAGAAAGAAAACACAAAGGAAGAAGATAACCAAATGAGAAGACTAGATAAGATTTCAAGAGGTATTTAGCTCTTCCAGGAAAGTGTGTTTTTAGGGCTTCTGAGGAGACATTGCATATTGAAGTCCTTAGGGTTGAGGCTGGCTAGACTCCAGCAGCCGTCTCATAGCTGTAAGTCGGTTTATTTTAACTAGAGCAGTTTCTCCCAGGGTCTCTCCTGCATCTGCAGTGCAGTATCTCCCAGGGTCTCCCCTGCACCTCCAGTGCAGTTTCTCCCAGGATCTCCCCTGCATCTGCAGTACAGTATCTCCCAGGGTCTCCCCTGCACCTCCAGTGCAGTTTCTCCCAGGGTCTCCCCTGCATCTGCAGTGCAGTTTCTCCCAGGGTCTCCCCTGCACCTCCAGTGCAGTTTCTCTTAGGGTCTCCCCTGCATCTCCTGCATTGATGCTGCCTGAGCTTGAAATGAAGAAAATCACATTTTCTTGCTCACAGGTCAGACTTTTCCAAAGATTTTTTTTCTCTTTCAAATGTTGGATACAAATTAGGGAACAGAAAAAAAAATGTGTTAACAGAATAAATTTTTGAGTGAAAATAAATGTCCCTTGGCCTGTTCTCACCACCTTCCCCACCTCACTGCAGAAAGGCCTGGCTTGGGGGCTGTGCCCTGGGTCTCTACAAACAAATTCCTAGTCAACAGAAGTGTTTGTCTAAGATCCCTGGCAAGCTGCAGAGGGGATTTTGCTTTTGCAAAGAGGCACAAAGAGAACATATTTTGATTGAAAGAAAGAAGATATTTTCACTTAAGGCTTAAAAAAAATCCCCACTCATGTTGTACACATCCACACGCTGTTGCTTTCCTTGCCTTTGTCATGGCTGTTTTCTTCACTTGACCTTGGAACTCCGTGTCAACACTTCCATTCTCTGGTTGAATGTGAACTCAAGGCTGGCTTGAAGCACTACTTTTGGCACTTAGAACTCACGAGCTCTCTCCAAGCATTCAACTCAGCGTGCAGCGTGTGCTCAAATGACTCTGATGCAATTACCTCCAATGATACCTCTCTGCTGAGGCCTGTAATTCCCTCTTGATTAAGATGGAGATATTGATTTGGCTGGGATCGCATGCAAATAAACCGTGACGTGGGGAAAGGTGTAGTGTTTCAGTACAGCAGCGTGTCTGATTTACGTAGAGCAGTCAACTTCCCTCTGCTCGCCCACCCGCCTGCACGTCCCCCCCCCCTCTGTAGATTAGTAACTGTCTACCAGGCTCAGTGGAAGCTACAGTGACCTAGAAGTCTCATCTGGAGCCTTTGTTTGGGCCAGGCCTATCAAGCCCAGCCATCTCTGCTCTGATTTTTCAAGGTAATTGAAGAGGAATGGTCTTTTCTATTGAGCTGCCTGTCAAAAGGTCATGGTCCCTCAGAAGGAGAGAGATGGAGGAGGGGACTGAGAAAATACTTCAAGGCTGTGGAGTGATTTGGTAATGGACCCCCAAATTCTCCAGTCATGTGCTTAAGAACACAGCTCTTTCAAGTAAATGGCTACCAGGTCATATTCATTAGGACTAAATTTTGTAGTTATAGACCTTTCTTTTTTAAAAAATGCATGTGCACATGTACATGGAGGCCAGAGAACAACCTTGGCTATCGTTTCCCAGGAATGCTGTCTACTGGTTTTTGACTGAAGGTCTCTCATTGGCTTGGAGCTCACCGTTTAGGCTAGACTGGTTGGCCAGCAAGCCCCTGCTGTCTCCACCTCCCCAGGGCTGCGACGATACGCATCTATCACCATACCTAGCATTTGTATGTGGGTTTTGGGGATCCAACTCAGTTTCTTGTACTTGATTGAGCTATCTCCTCAGCCCAGCACTTTCAAGAATAAAGAAAGAGCCAAACTTGGTGGTAAAAGTCCATCATCCAGCTACTTGGGAGGATAAAGCAGTAGGATCCCAAGTTCAAGGCTGGACTGGGCTACAGATTGTGTTGAAAAGCAGCTTGGGCATGTTATTTATGTCTACAAAAATTGCAAAGAAGCTGGGAATATAGATCATTGGTAGAGCACTTGCCTAGTATATATGAGGCACTGGGTTCAATCACCACTACTGACAAGAAAGAAAGAAAGAAAGGAAAGAAAGAAAGAAAGAAAGAAAGAAAGAAAGAAAGAAAGAAAGAAAGAAAGAAAGAAAGAAAGAAAACACATCAGGAGACCCTAACTATACCTCACACACAGAGACTTCATGTTAGCTGGAGTTTCTGTGTAGGAGGGTCAGACATGATTACTACAACTGAAGGCTCAGCTGGCGGGGGGTGATGGCCAATGGACTGGCTAGGATTCCTTGTAGAATTAATCTGGAATATGTGTGATTCATATTACACTGATGATTACATTTTTGGGGGCTGTGTGTTTCATACCCCCACATGTTTCAAATTATGCTCAAATTTCAAACATTAAAGAACTATGACAACTAAACACAACACCTGAACCTAGGCTGGATATTGTTATAGAGGTGAAACTACAGAAGGCATGATTGTGAGAAAATTGAGCAGTGGATTAGACAAATTATCACATTAGTGTTAGTTAAATTGCTAAATTTGACATATATAGAGTGGTTATGCCAGAGAGCATTTAAATATACATATTATATACAATTCTTATGTCATCATGTGTGTGTGTGTGTGTGTGTGTATGTGTGTGTGTCTAGAGAAAGGGAGAAAGGCAAAGAGAACAAATGATACTAAAGAGGTGAATGTTAAGAGCAGGTGAATCTAGGTAAAGGGTATATGGGTGTCATGGTTTGATACAGGTGTCCCCCACAAACAATTGAATGTGTTCTCAATGATTGATCCTCAGCTGATGGCAGTTTAGGTTTTACAACCTCGATGAAGCTGTATTGTCAGGGGCGGGCTTATGGGGTTATAAGCCAGCTTCCCCTTGCGAGAGTTTGGCACACCTTCCTGCCGCTGTTTGCAGTGCTGTGGCAGAGGTGCTGTCCACCCCTCTGCTCATGTCATCATTTTCCCTGCCTGTATGGAGTCTCCCCTCGAGTCCGTAAGCCAAATAAACCCATTCATCCACAAGCTGCCTTTGTTTGGGTTCTTTCTGCGCAGCAACTAGAAAGCTGACTGCAACAATGGGCATTGCTTTTAAAAAAAAACTCTTGTTCTTATAATTCTTCAGTACATTTGTAATTAATTCTAAATAAAAAGGAAAAAAAGAGATGCCTTTAAAAATTTGATTCAAAGTGATGTCGCACGCCTTTAATCCCAGCACTTGGAAAGTAGAGGTAGGAGGATCCCTGTGAGTTGTAAGGCCACCCTGAGACTCTGTAGTGAATTCCAGGTCAGCCTGGACTAGAGAGAGACCCTACAAAGAAAAAAGTTTGATTTAAAGCCTTTTGCCTTGGCGTTATTAAAAATTCTGCCTGGGGAGACAATGGCTCAGTGTAGTAAAGTGCTTGGAAGTGTGAAGACCTGACTTCAGACCCACAGACCCCATCTAAAAGCTAGGTGTGGGGGAGCAGGCCTGTAATCCCAGAACTGGGGAGGCAAAGACAGGAGCCTCCCTAGGACTCTCTGGCTCTGGTTTTAAGAGACCCTGTCTCAATAAATAAGGTGGAGTGTGATAGAGGCAGATACGTGGCATTGACCTCGACATGCATGTACACACACATACATGGACTTCCAGACACACATGCATGAATACCACAGACACAGATACATACACACTGCTTTCCTTTCCACCTATCTTCAGTTGACTGGGAGAAGATATGCAACCTCATTTGGCATAAGATACATTTTAACATACTCAAGTGCAAAGGTGTTTTTCTAAAGTCAACATTCTGATTGGGTGAGAGAAACTTAAATCACACATGTGCACTGTGATGGTTAACTGTCATTGTCACCTAGATTTAGCAGCACCTAGGAGATTGGTGAGGCACACCTCTGGGGATGTCTCTGAGGGCATTTCAGACAGGATTAACTTATGTGGAGCCATCCACCCTAAATGTGGGGGACACCGTCTCAAGGGCTGGAGAAAGCTAGAAGGCCAGGAATCCCCTTTCCTCCCTTCTTGGCCACTACGATGTGAACCTCGGAGCCCTTCCTTCCTCTTTAGCCTTTCCTAGAGCGGATGGGCTGCAACCACTGGAACTGTGAACCAATACAAATCTTTCCTTCTTAAAGTTGTCCATGCCAAGTAACCTCACAGCAATGAACAAGTAATAAATTGGCGCATGTATCAAGTTCATGGTGATTTAGCTGCCAGGACTGCCTGCAGAAGCTACTGGCTGTTGTCTCTCTCTGCATTCTCCCCACTAGGCTCTGTCCAAGCAGTCAGAACTGTCTTTATCTGATACTGGTTTTCCTTGTTCAGAAACTTAAAATTCCTCTGTTCATGCTTCATGCCTTCTCCTTCTCAAGTGCTATTTCCCATTCTTTAATTAATTAATTACTTATAAAATATATCTTTATTATCCATATTTACATATACTGAATGAGTAGATAATGTGTTGGTGTCCCCAGTTCCCCGATTTCCCTCTTCCCTGTGCCAAATCAGCTGGGTATCCTCCTCTGTGGGCAGTCTGGATCAGTCCATAGGGTAGGGGGGTTTGGATAGCCTAGAAATCAACCGCTATTTTCCATTCTTTATCCCCAAACAGAACTTCCCTTCATTCTCTTCATCAGTCCAACTTAAACTTTATACATTTTGACTGCCCAAACAACCTGATTACTTTTCTATAGCATGACTTTTTCTGATGATTTATGAAAGTATGTGTTTACCATAGAAGATTAGGAAAACAGAGAAGCACAAAGAAAGAAACGGAATAAACACTGATAATCCCCCTACTCAGGACAACCACTGTTAGTCTTTTGATATATTATTTTACTTTAAAAATATTTTATTTATTATTTATTTGTAAGCAGAGAGAGAAGAAAGACAGAATGGGTGTCCCAGAACCTCCAGCCACTGCAAATGAACTCCAGATGCATGCATTACATTGTGCATCTGGCTTTACGTGGGTACTGGGGAATCAAACCCAGATTGTTAGGCTTTGCAGGCAAGCACCTTAACCACTAAGCCATCTCTCCTGCCCCTCCTTTAATTTTCCTTAAATGATGTGGACATTTGTGTATGCTCATGCAGATTATGAATTATATAAGATATGCACTGTAGAGTGTATATTATATAAGGTCATCTTTTTAATCTTTTGTTTTTGGTATGTGTGTGTATAGTATCGTGGTAATGTGATTGTGTGTGGTATATGTGTGTGTTTAGATGCACACACTCTGTGCACACGCGTGCAGAGGTTGGCGGAGAATCTTGGGTGGTTGTCTACCTCTTTCCACTCATCTGCCCGTTTCCTTGAGACAGTCTTGCCCTCAACCCACAGCTGCTGTTTTGGTGGTCCTCTGGGGTTACAGATGTGCATAGGAAATCAAAGTCGGGTGGTCTCAGGGTCTCCCAGGCTCTCCTGTTTGTACAGCAAGCACTCCTAACACTCGAGCCATCTCCCCAGCACCAGGTCCTCTCTTTGAACAAAACTGAGTGTGTGTTGCTGGGGATTGAACCCAGGAAGCTGTGCATCACAAGTACTTCTTCTACTTCGGGGCTAAGCCCTCAGCCCCTAAAGTTAACTTCATTATTAGAGTATTATTAAGCTTTGGTTACAAACACAATTTTTTAACACGTGCATAGTTTTTAGTTGGCTAGAAGGACCCTAGGTTGGTATTCAGTTTTTATATAGCATGGAGCTTATTATTAATGGAGTGTTTATGTATCAGATTAAATGGTTGATGCCTCTGTTATGATTAGGTGGTTTGCTAATTTTGATTGATTGACATGTTCACTCTGATTGGCTGATGTGTTGGTATAATTATACATTGTGTCTGTGTCATCTGAGTTGTTAAATGTTTTCAATATCACCTGTGATTATACCATCTCAGAATTGAGCTGTTCCCTATTGTTGCATATTTAGATTATATTCATTAAAATAATTAATAACTCCTCTGCTTAAGTTTCTAGAAGTGCACAGATAAATCAGATGTAATGACTATGGAGGCTTTGATGTACCATGTCTCATGGGAAAGATTGTGTTCACTGATGATACACTCCTGTCACAAGGCACATGGTTACACTGAACCTTGCAAGCTATTTCCATTTAAAAAGTGTTTTAAAATCTGATAGTTGAAAAATGGTGTTGTGCTTTGGTTTGCATTTCTTTGGGTTTTCATCTTAATGTGAGCATTTGATAATTTTTTTTAGAAATTGCTTTGCCATTTTTCTCTGCTCACTTTCTGCTCCGCATGTCGGTGTTCCCGGCTCTGTCTTTCGTCTTTTTCAACATGTGACAGCTGTTCTCTCCCTGATTGCCAGGGGTAGTTTGGCTTATTTCCTTGGCAAGACTGGTGCCACCTTCTGACAAGCTTCCTAAAGTAGTTCTTTAGTTGAAATAAATTGTTTTTGTATTTGTGGCTGAGTCACGTTGGAGGGCATTTATATCCCTCCCTATGGGCCTATTCTTTGGAATGGGCTTCATCACTGTAAACAAGCCATCCAACAGCCGACCCCTCCATCTGCCAGGCGCGCTGGCTTTTCTTGAGCTCTCTATGCAGTTGCAGTCCGCTGGTGGAGGTCTAGAGTCATCTACAGGCCTGGGTTTCTGTGCATCCAAGATGGCTGGCCCTCTATAGACGACAGCTGGGATGGCTGAGAGTTTTTGGGATCTCTGTATGTCTCTTCACGTGGTTAGCTGAAGCTTCCTCAGAGAATGAGTCTCGAGATACGTCTACATGGCGGCTGGCTTCTTCTGGAACAAGGTGGAAACTGATGGTCTCTCCTGAGGGAGCCTAAGGAGCAAGCATCACTTCACATCACCCCATTCTGCTGGTCAAAAGGGGGCCACAGGGTCTTGAAGGTGAGAGCTCAGATCCCAGAGGAGGGGACTACTTGGGGTGTAAATACCAGGAGGTTTGGGTTGCGGGACATCTTTGGGGATACCATGGGTGCCTAGCATTGGTTGTGCTAGCTCCATATTTAACATTCAATAATTTTTTTTCAATGAACAACCTAGATGCTAGAGATAAATTGTTTTCTGAAAAATCCATTTGACCTTTAATTTCCTTTTTTGGTGGAAGGGCAAAGCAAATGAGGCATGAGAACTAGGACTTTGGTGTAGCTGTAATGTAATCTCAAAAGAGCACATGACCTCAAAGAAATTCACTTATGAGTGTAAATATATCCTCCTGATAACTGAAGATTTTATTCCAGGACTCCATTGATCTTTGTTATCTAACCAATATATTTTTAATGTACTTTTTTCATTTATTTGTGAGCAGGGAGAGAGAGATAGAGATAGAGAATATGGATGTATCAGGGCCTCTTGCCACTGCAAATGAACTCCAGATGTATGCACCCCTTTTGTATATCTGGCTTTACATGGGTGCTGGGAATTGAATGTGGGTGATAGGTTTTGCAAGTAACTTCCTTTAACTACTGAGCCATTTCCCCAGCCCTCTAACACACACACACACACACACACACACACACACACACACACACACACACACACGTTTAGTTTTTTGAGGTGGGGTCTCACTCTGGCCCAGGCTGATCTGGAATTCACTATATAGTCTCCGGATGGCCTCGAACTCACAGCAATCCTCCTACCTCAGCCTCCCAAGTGCTGGGGTCCAAGGTGTGTGCCACAATGCCCTGCTCAAGGCTTATTTCTGATTATGGGTTGGTGGAAGGGCCAGCCATGGTTTCTGACAGACTCTGTCGGGGATGCAATGTTTTTGGTCAGGTCTGCTTTGGGCTAAAGTGTAAAAATATCCTATCCATTTCCCATGCAGTCACAACTGACAGCTTCCAAACAGAAAACACATGTTGCTTGAAGATTTCATTAATTCAGTTCAATAATATTACTCATTTTCTGTATTTTAGATTGTACCACATTCTCTCCAGAAGTTTTATAAAAGAAATAGAAGATAAGACATACTCAAACAAGAGACCAGGCAGATTATAGGACATATCAATGATATAGACATGAAATGCTCCATAGGGAGAAATTATTCAGACTAGGATGGCATTTGTTGCTGTCTGAATAGGGTTTGATAGATAAATCTGTCCAATTTCAGAGCTAAAAGCAGTCTTAACACAGAACCCATGACAACTGGAAAGGAGCAGAGCTTTAGTTCTCAGGCAGCTTTTCCCAAGCCTGTTTGGACATCATGGGGAGACCAAAGAAGGTTAAACCCCCCCCCCCCTTGGTGCCCTCTAAACCAAAACCAGACAGCTAGTAGAGGAGCCTCCAGGACAGTCCCACGCCAGGCTGCCTGGTTCCTCTCAACTTGTGCCAACATTCACAACAGCAGTAGGAATGGATGGTTTCATTGCTCTTAGGGTTGTGGGTCCCCCGAAGGATGGGACACCTGGCTGAGGAACAATCCTAGCACACACCGAGAAACAAATGTTCCAATATTAATTCTGGGGCCTTGAACAGTGCACACAATTCAGCTCAGGAAGCTTTGAGGGGTCTTAGCAGGGAAGTGGCTTATGTTCCAAAGAGCACTTTTCAGGAACCTAACTATCTTCCTGCATCTGGGGGTTGGCTTCTCACTGGGTTTAGGGGATTTGGAAGGGATTTGAAGTGGGTGTGGGGCTGGCATCTCAGTTTCTAGAAAATAAAACAGTCATTCTCTTTGACCCTAATGTGATTCCGATCAGCTTCTCCTTGGCTGGCAATCTTTTCTGGGCAGCTGGTTTGTGGTAGGGCTGTGATTGTGGCCACTCAGAATCAGGGTTATGCTTTCCCGTCACCAGCAGCCTGGACTCTGAGAGGGAAACCTCAGATTCAGGGCTCATCCTCTGGCTCTTGTCCTCTAAACCCAGCTCAACTCCTGACTCATTAAATAATTGCTTCTCCTCTCTTCTCTGCAAATGATAGAGGGGAACTGGCCTGCTTTAACACTCAGTGAATTGCAGGGGTTTAAGGAGGGCTTATTGCTAGTGATTGGATGGTCAGGAGCCATGCTTTGCAATTGTTACCTGATCCCAAAAGGTCCATAAAATGAGGAAGGTTGAAAAGCAAGAATCAAATTAAGGACAAAAGATTGCTCAATAAACTCCCTCAAAAAGCCAGGGATTTGATTAATCCCAATGGAGCCAGGCTGGAGCCTGTGGTGGATTCTGATTTTTGTTTTTTTTTCAAGTTAGGGTCTTGCTGTAGCCCAGGCTGACCTGGAATTCACTATGCAGTCTCATGGTGGCCTCGAACTCTGCCTCCCATGTGCTGAGTTCAACGGTGTGTGCAACCACACCTGGCTGATTCTGTTTTTTACTACAAGATGCATGGTGCCCCTTCACTGGAACAAAAACCCCATCATGCATTGTGAGTTTTCTTGTCTCTTCTGGTGTCAGAACATGTTTTGGTTTTGTAATTTGTAGCCAGGAGGCTAAGAATAAAGAACATATTTCTGCAGGTATCAAATTAAAGCATAGGCTGGATTATCAGATTGCTTTAAAAATTTGTAAAGAATGAAAATAGGAAAGATTATATTGATTTATCTGAGATAAGGGTCTTACTATGTAGCCCAGGCTGGCCTTGAACTCCAGCTCCTCCTGCCTCAGCCTCCATAGTGTTGGGATATAGGCCTGTACCACTGTACTAACTAGGGAAGGTAGGATTTTTCATGGTTAAGCAGTGGAATGAAGCAGGTTCAACTATAGTACTGACAGAATCTGCAGTGGACACTCCACTCTAGGGGACTGATGGCTCAAGCCGAGGCTGATTCACCTAAAAAGCATGAAGGAGTCCAGAGATACCCCAACCCCACTGACACAGAGGCTCCTGGGAGTAAAGCTGTCAGTTCCCAGGGACTCTGGTTCAGCAGATCCATTTTGACAGCAAGGACCCGGAACACTAAATAATAGCAGGTAAAGTTATTCAAAAATAAGTTAATATTTTCACCATGCTGTCTTGCTTGACCTTTGGACAGACTTTAAATGGAGAACATTTGATGTTGCCATAAATCTCTGCTGAGTCCTCCCCACAAGTACTTCCTGGGAGGCAGATGGCTAAGGCCAGCCTGCCAGGATCTTCTGACAAGTCCTAAACCATCTCCTGACTGTTGGGAGTGAGTGGTGATTTGTTTTATCTGTTCACACAAATGTAACAAGGGGTTTTGAGCCAAGGCAGTTACTAATAATTACACTCAGTCCATACTGGTCCAATATGGGGTAAGGCTATGGCATCATATGGATGAATATATTTGAGAAAACTTGTGTAACATCATGGACAATGGCATTAGTCTGTATTGTGTGTATGTGGGGGGTTTCTTTCCATTTTCTAGACTCTTTAGTTCATGTCCACCTGAGGGTCTGTCAAGTAGATGATTTTAACCCCCAGGGAGGTAACAGTACTTGAATCATTATAAATAAGCATGGATGACTTCATTCCTTAAGCTCAGTTCGTTGACAGTAAAAACTATAATCCTGTGCATAGGGATCAATTTCAAGTTCTGTTTCTTGTGTACTCTGTGATGCATGGTGCTCTTCAGTGTTAGGAAGAAGCAATTTAAGGGAGGAAGGATTTATTTATTTATTTTTTTGGCTCATGGTTTGAGAGGATACAAACCATCATGATGGGGAAGGCCAAGTTCACAAAAGCTTAGAGCTGTGGCAGTGAGACTGTGAGACTGTTTGCCTCAGTGGATCAGAAACAGAGAGGTTGACCAGAAGTAGGGATAGTCTATAACTCTCAAGGCCCATTCCCTTGCAACACACTTCCTCCAGTTAGGTTCTACCTCCTAAAATTTCCACAACCTTCTGGAACAACACCACTACCATCTGGGTACCAAGTGTCTAAACACATATGCATGTTGAGGACATTTCATGTTCAAATCCTAACACTCTGTTGGGACAGAAATCCTATCATAAACTGAAAACTACCCCTTTCTTTGTCATCATAATAACGTATTGGTTGTGTAGCACAAATATGAATCAAGATATCGCTTCATTGTGTTTTCTTTTCAGCTTTGGTCCATAGTTCTCTGGAGTTAGAAGACAACTCACATGCTTATTAGGAGTTATCTCTACTTAGATGTTCTGCAAGAAAAAAAATTGGGGAAAACATCTGTGGAGAATCCAGTTCTTCCTGCCTGGAGGGATTAGCCACAGGAGAAAAGCCTTATGAATCATCTTTATTCCTCTTTCAGGCTCTGTTTGCATCCAAACTTTGCATGTACTGAAATTAAATAGATAAATTTCTTTTCCTGGATATTGTTATTTACATAGCTCTCTGGATCTTCTTGTTTAAATTCACAAGAGCCAATACATAAGTGTTCTTCTTAAGATTTGTAAAATTTAGAAGGCCCTTGGCTTCACTAGAACATTTGCATTTGAGGTGTGTTTTAAATGCCTGGGTTTCCTGGTCAAATATTCCTGAAGTGGGCTGGTTGCTTGAGGTTGACGACTGAATTCTCTCAGGGTAGACTTTGGTTTGTTTGGATCTCTGATCCTTGGACAAGAAATGCAAATATTTGTGGTCTCACAGGAAGAGCTAAGCCCTGATAGAGAAGTATTTAGAATTCACTTGGTTTGTTTGCCAGTGTTGAAGTTTAGCGTCTTTTCTTTCTCCTCTTCCTTTTCTCCTTCCTCTCCATGTGGCCTGATGATATTGAGGGAATTCCCAGTTTTGGGAAACAGGCTGCATTGCTTTTCTTGTTTCAGAGGACTGTTTTCTCTCTACTTTGACTCTGAAGTAAAAATAGTTAAGCCTTGGGGAGTTTTAGTTTGACTATAGCTCTTGGCATCCTGGGTTATCTTAGAAATTCCCACCTGGACATTTTACAATCTCAATTATTTGAAATAAATGAACCAGCTTCTGCTGATTTAGGGGGTCTATTCTCCAATTAAGTGCAAAAGTTCACATCTTTAATCCCTAATACTTCAATCAGAAAAGATTTTTCATAATTTGCACAGCTAGAGCCATGTAATTTGGGCAAATCATTTAACCTCTGTGGGGCTCTTTCTTATCTTAAGCATGAGAGAAATTGCATTTTGACTTCCAACAATTCTTCAAGGTCTAAAACACTATGAGTCTCTAATTTCCTTTTCCAAATGCACATTATCTTTTGTTGAAGTGAAGTTGAAGGTAGTCAGCATACACTATGAGTAAGTCAAATCCAGTTTGTAGACTGGATACAATTCTGGCCATTTACCACGTATTTGCTAAGTGAGTTTGAACTGGGTCTTTTTTTTCCTATTAAATGAGGATTGTACTATTTATCTCCTAAGATTCTCATGATAATCAAAGGGGAAAATATTAAAAGGTGACTGACATAGTGTCTGGCATTCAGCTAATGCTCAGTTCATTCTAGGTCCTTTCTCTTTTGGAATCTTTCAAAAATATTTATGAGACAGAGAGAGAGAGAGAGAGAGAGAGAGAGAGAGAGAGAGAGAGAGAGAGAGAGAGAGAGAGAGAGAGAGAGAGAGAGAGAGAGAGAGAGAGAATATGCCAGAGCCACTGACTGCCACAAATGAACTCCAGACACATGTGCCATTTTGTGTATTTGGGTACTGGGGAATTGAACCTGGGCTGGTAGGCATTGCAAGCAAGCACCTTTGACCGCTAAGCCATCTTCCCAGCCCCTCTTTTGGAATCCTATAATAAAACTTGAGGGATTAACTTCAAGAGGCTGGGACAATGGTTCAGTTGGTAAAGTGCTGCTGTGTAAGTGTGAGGGCCTGAGTTTGGATCCCCAGCATTCATGTAAACAGCATGTATGGTGATCTGCCTGTAATCACAGTGCTTGGGAGGAAAAGACAGGTAGGTCTCCAGACAAGCTGACTAGCCAAATTGATGAGTTCTGGGTTCAGTGAGCAACCCTGTCTCAATAGATAAGGTGGAGAACAATAGAGGTAGGCACCTGATGGTGATCTTTGGCTTCTACATATACATACACTTATTTCCTTGTTCACACATGGGTGCCCATGCACACACACACATGTGCATGCACACATGCATGCACACACACACACACACAGAGTCAAAACTTCCCTTAAATATCCTGATTTCTTGGCCACCAACTTTGTGAATAAGCAGGGGATCCTGATAGACATAAAATCAACCAGCCAGATAAGATGCACACACCTGTGCAATAGTGGCACTCAGCCTATTTGGGTAAATAATGGCTCTGATTTAATAAGAGGCCTGCTAAGTTGGAAGGAACTTGTAGCTGGTCCTGGGATCCTAGTCAGAATCCTATGGAGACGATGGACTCCATTGAGAATCTCCACTAGTCTTTGGCCAAGTGGCTACAACCATCAAAATCTCTCTTAATTAACTATGCTGATCCCCTTAATCGATGCTGTTTTCATGCTCCATTGGAGAATCTGTTTTCTTTTTCACAGAAGGCATCAAAAACCAGCAGAACCCAAATCCATCGACATGACAAGAAAAGATAGCTGATTCCCTACCATGAGATGGGCCAACTCATGCACATCAGCCAGGGTCCAGAAAACCACAGAGGAACTGGTGAGTTAAGCATGATGCTGCTCTCACTGTGAGCTTGATAACCTGCACCAGGGAGATGATGATGGACACTGAGGACACTCAAAACATATCAAAGCAGAAATACAGAAAGTGCTGAGAGCTCATCACTAAAGTAGACACAAAACACACCCACCAAAGCTGGGGGAACATTGGGGGAGAGAGGGCAGAAAGACTGTAAGAGCCACAGGGTGGGAAGGAGTGACTGACTGCTTCATGGTGAATATGAATAGCCCCACTGAGTAGGGCCCTCAGTGGAATTGGGTTGGGAGGAGAGGAATGGGATCAACAAATTATTTGTCTATACAACAAAGTTTCTAATTCATAAAATTTTTAAAAAATCTTGATTTCTGCTAAGTGTGTGAATCATTCCTCATCAAATACATCCTGGAATGGCTCTCCCTTTTATTAAGAGTCCATGACCAGAGACATCCCCCACCCCCCTCCAGCAACAATACACAAAGAGGGAAGAAAAAAAAAGAAAGGAAAACTGGCTACCTCTGGTGCAGTTCATAACCCCCTAACCTATGGACAGCTCCAGTATGCACACTGAAGAAGGACCCCAGTTGATAGGGGACAGAGAGGAGGGAAACGGGGATACCTTCACAAGATTTGATCATACAATGTATATACTTATTCATAATAAAGATATTAAAAAAGAGAGTCGGTGAGTGGGCTAAGGTGAAATCCAGCCCAAAGGGTCAGTCTTTTGCAGCAGACACTTGGGATTTTACAGGAAAAAGCTGTCAGTCATATTGATTCCTGTCCAAGGCTCCCTGTCTATAAACATTCATAAGAAGAGAAGCTGGGGGAATGTGGCCCCATTCCAAGAAACATGTGCCAATGGCAGTTTTGTGTCTGGTGTTAAGATCGTTCCAGGTTCTTTTTCTGCTCTGCACAGTTTCCATTCAGTTAGAAACACTCGAAACCCAGTTCCTCTGAGGAATTGTACAGGGAGGCCATAGTTTATGCAGATGGCTTTAACTGGGTCCTGGGGAAGCTAGCCTGGACCTTCTGTCTTTGCAGAAAGCACCTTCACCACTGAGCCATTTCTCCAGACCATGTCTGATAAGTTTGTAAACATCTAGGGTAGTTTACAAACATTATAAATGATTTTATTATGATACTTTAAAAATAGGTTAATGATTTTTTATTAATATAACTTAAAATTTGCATGATGTTATACTTATTAATACATAAGTTAGTACAGGGAAGACCATTTGAACATATCCTAACCCTTCAGAAATTTCACTGAATGGAGGGACTACTAGGCATTTTAAAAATACAAACCTGAGTGCCAGATGTCCCTGATCTCTATACTCAGGAGCCCGAGGAGGGAGGATCATGGCTAGTTTGAGGTCAATTTGAGACTACAGAGTGAATTCCAGGTTAGCCTGGGCTGGAGCAAGACCTTATCTAAAAAAAAATGGAGACAAATGTATAGCTATGCAGGCACGATGGCTCATACTTGGAATCCTAATGCTGATCAAGCAGGAACATGGCTGTAAATTTGAGACCAACAACTTGGGCTACATAGTGAATTTGAGGCCTGCCTGAGTTACGTAGGTGACTACATGTAACAGCAGAAATTAAAACAAAAATAAACTCAAAAAGCCAAGATTATAGGTGAGGCGACCTCACCATGTGAGGAATGCCCATCACATTTGAAAGATGAAAGCATCTGGATAGAAGAAATTGGCTTCAAGCCTAGAGCACTGGGTCCACAGTGGGCAGATGACACGCCAGCAAGAACTCTGAACCCTACAAGTCTCAAGAAGGGGGAGAGTGACTTTTCACTGAGCTCAGGGACGAACTTGAAGCTGAAAACAGAAAGCAGAAAGCAGACTAGTTGAATCTCTAGCAGCTCTACCCTCCCATGCCTCCTGATCAATAGGAGCTGCTGATAACTTTCCTTCTTTCCCTCCTTTTCTCCCTGGTCTGTGGCACATAGGACCATGTTCCCACATACAATTGAATGGGGGAAACCTTGGCTTTAAACATGCTTATTTTGGAATTAGGTTACTGGAGCAGACGTCTAAGTGTCGCCTGTGCTGCATTCCTACTAAGCTGACTAAATCAAAACTTTTCTGTGTCCCTGGGGCGGGTGACAGGGAGCCCAGCTTGCTTTAAGCACAACAGAAAGTACTGAATAGCTCACAGAGAGGCAACAGAAGTCCTCAGAGAAAGGATAGGAGGTTGTGAAGGGGAGGGGAAATCTTGTGAGGGACAAAGACTGAGGGCCCTCAAAGAATGTTTTGGGAATATTGAGCTGTCACTTTGTGGCTACTGAGCAAAGTGAGACATAGTTTGGGGGGTGGGTGGGGGAGCATGTGTAAGATTTGTAGTGTGATGTGTAGAAGTGTAGTGGTTTGAACTTGGAGACCAGCAAATGATTAGTTTTTAGCTTCTTTCTGAATGTCTTGCTTGAACACTTTTCAAATATAAAGCCCCAGAGAAATGTCAGGAATTACATTTTTATTGCTATTATCACTTAATCAGGGGGCTTAAAAGGGATCTTCTGGGATAAGACAGCCAGCAGTTGCAGATAACCTTCTCTGAACATATCATCCCCGGATATCCAGGTCTTCACTGGAGGGCAGCTAGATTGGTGGGACTACCCTGGAAGGAGAGATCTTGGGGCACATGGAGTTCAATGAGAGGAACACATGTGGGCTGTCTGATGGGTCATAACTCCCAAGGCTCTTCTGCAAAGCTAGCAGAGAATAGCAATGAGAACACAGTGACTGAGGAAGCTCTATCTATCAAGGCTGTGCCCAGGAAGCCAAGGCTGTGGGTAGACATAGCTTGCCACGTAGGAATGAATGGAAGTGTCCTCTTTGCATCCACGGGCCAGTAGAGTTATTTGAGTTCATTACCTCTTACAGACCACACCTGTCTCCCAGGATATGATGGTTTCAATTACATGTCCCTCATAAACTTAATGTGTTCTGAATGCTAGGTCCCCAGCTGGTGGCAATTTGGGAATTGAAGCCTCTCGGAGGCAGTGTATTGTTGGCGGCAGGTTTATAGATGTTCTAGCCAGCTTCCCCTTGCCAGTGTTTGGCACACTCTCTTGCTGCTGTTGTCCACCTGATACTGATGTCCAGCCTCTGCTCATGCCACATTTTCCCCTGCCATCATGGAGCTTCCCCTGAAGTCTATAAGCCAAAATAAACCCTTTCCTCTCCCAAGATGCTTGGTTGCATGCTCTGTGTCAACAATGCGAAGCTGACTGCAACAGGGTCCCATGGGGTTTGTAGGATGAGCTCTCTTCTAAATTATCTTTCTCAAAGACCCTTGAATCCTGGAAAACAGACTCAAGTCACTACAATGTGTTTGCCAAATTTTATGAGCTAAAAACTTATTATTTGACTGTTAAGTTCTGAATTTTATTGGTCATTAATAATGATTTATGTTACATTTATTTACCTAGCCATTTGGAGTTCTAAGAGTTGTTTTATAAGCATCATAACTTACTGGCCTGGATTAAATATCCATTTTTAAAGTTTCTAGTATAGCTTCAAACCGAAAACTTAACAAGCCCAGGATTTATTTTGAAATCATAGCAGTGAAATTGTATGGTCTTCAGTGTCCTGGAGGAAGTGTTCCCTTCCATTCTGCACCACAAGTTATTATTGTTTAAATCAATGCATGACTCTTTGCATACCAGCCTACACGTTGGGTCATACGGACTTAACCTCAGAACAAAATCACTTTGTTCAATGAAAAACAGGGCCTCTCCAGTCCTCTGGACCCCTTTCTTTATATCTCAAAGGAAAAAAAAGTTTATTTGACTGTGTGATAACCTCAAGCATAATTCTTCATAGAAATAAACCCGACAAACATCTTATCTACCCTGGCATTGAGGGTTAACTTAATGTCACCATCTGTATTAACTCCTGCGAGACAAGTAGACAGCACTCTCTAAAAGACAGGAGTCTAGGACAGTGGACCCAAATGCTTAATAAAAGAATCATGATATTAAAAGTCTCATATTTGTAGAAAGTTTTTTCATATGCAGTCTTGATTTTATTTGATTCTTTGATTTTCCTTTTAGTAACCAATCTCCCCTTCAACTATGCCACTTCAAATTTTATGTGTGTTACTGCAGCTCGAAGACCCCTGTCTACGGACCATCACCAGCATTTGACTGGCTGTTACTCTACAGCTCCTCTCTTCCGTGCCCTAATCATCAGCTAATGAGATGAAATCTCCATTTCCTTTGGCTTTGCAGGATGCGTAGGGGAGCTTCTTAGACTGGAGAGACTTCCCAGCATTGATATTTTATCCATGAGTGGCTCCAGGGCTGGACTTTCCGGCATGGTTGAAAGTTTTTAGGAAGGTGAGTGATATGCCTCACTCACACAGAGGCATCTTTAGAGCGTCCTGTCATGCATGGCTACCTGTTCTTGGCACAGAGAGCCCTCAATACTTCGCGGGTTAAAGTGTTGAAATATGAGCCTGAAGGAGAATCTCTGATTGATAAGCTAGTTTGCTAAACGATGTAGTTTTATAATAGCACTACAATTTTCTATTTGTTTGTCTTGATTTGGGAGATGGGTGTCCTACTAGTTTGCACAGGTTGGCTTCAAAGTCAAGATCCTTGGTGGCTGGAGAGATGGCTCGGTGGTTAAGGCAACTGCCTGCAAAGTCAAGATCCTCCTGGTGTCACACTCTAACACAATTTCATTTCTTTGCTGTTGTGTGTGTGTGTGTGTGTGTGTGTGTGTGTGCCCGCTTGTATGTGTACCACGTGTGCATGCATTCCAGTGAAATTTCTTTTTCTTTCTTCTTTTTTTTTGTTTTGTTTTTTCAAGGTAGAGTCTCACTCTAGCCCAGGCTGAGCTGGAATTCACTATGTAGTCTCAGGCTGGGCTTGAACTCATGGTGATCCTCCTACTTATGCCTCCCCAATGCTGGGATTAAAGTTGTATGCCATCACGCCTGGCCCAATGCCATTTCTTGATAGGTATTTTTCTTTTCTTTCTAAACTTTTAAGATTGATATACCTTTCTGGTAGTAAAAACATGAATGCTCCAAATGAATGAAAGTTTTGGAAAGAGTAAATAGAGAAAAGAGAAAATGTAGAAATTCAAAAAGGACAAGAAATAGAGAAGAAATGCAACTGAGGAGGGAAAAGGAATGCAACCAAGGAAATGGGAAAATGAGTGAAGGGCTTCAGGAAATGAATGGAAACCAAAGGAAATTTAAACAGGGAGCTTTAATATTCCCATCTACTCTGGAAGAAATGGAAAGCTTCTTAAGCCTCTAGAAGAGGAAAAGGAAAGTTGGAAGTAAACAACATTCTAACCCACGACTTCCTGTGCAGCTGGAAGGAGGGTCTTTTTTCTATTTGTTTGTTTTTCCCCTGCTAAGGATGATAGACACCATCTGTATTAGCCTAGTAACGTTTCCCGCTCCCTGGCACCCAGGGTGGTTCTAAGTGGCCTCTGGGCATGGTCCAAACCAAAGTAAATTCTGTCTCATTTGGACTGGATCCAGGTACACCTGGACCTTTGGTTCAGAAAGATGGAGCAGTGTGGTGTCTGTGTGCCTTTCCCTGGGCGCTCCTGGGAGGAGTGACTTGAAGGCAGATTGGTGCTGTCCTCTCAGAGCGGCAACCCTGGAGGATGAGCCCTTATCTCTTGAAGGTGGCCTAACTGTCTTGAGGTCTCATTTTTCTCCTTTATTTCCCTTTCTGCTAATTAGATGAGCTAACTTCTTGCATTTTCATCAACTAATGTCTCCACTAGCTGGCAAAACACAAGGCATCAGCTGATTGGTCTAGGAAAGAGGATTTCATCCTATCCCCTCCCCACAAAGCACCCTTTCAGTGCTTTCTGGAAGACAGGAAGGAACAACGGGGCGCTGCAGCATCATAGAAGCAGGAATGCTCCCAGAACCTCTGCCAGCCAATATGCTTGATAGCTGATAAATGCATTTGTGAAATAAATCCACGTTTGGGCAGAGACCCATTATTAACAGCTGCGAAGCTTAAAGAGGATATCCTGTAGGGCTATCATTCACAAACACGCAGCACATAAATAAGACCCGGGGTGGCTTCCGATGGAGTCCTTCATCACTGAAAGATCACTGTGGAGAAGAGATGTCACCACGGGAGTTTTGTTGCTTCAAGAATGACCTTGGCTCTATTCTTTACAGACGTGAATGGACGAGAAGGCCTTCTTAATATGTCACTTCATTGAGCTGGAAATCAAAGGGAGCCAAGCTGGAGGGGCGGGATTGTTTGTTTTGTGCTTCGAAGGAGCACCGTGCAGATCCTGACTGCTCAAACAGCTGCATCTTAAATAACTCCTGTGCAACAGATGTGGCGTGGGGGGGGGGGAAGGGGTGTGGGGGGCAATGGGTGATTAGTCATGGGAGGCTCCCTAGAAACACTGCAGGACAACTAAAACTGCTGCTATCTACTTTTATTCCAAACCTGAGTTGGAAGTGGTCATGTGATGATCAGAGCATGAGATTCTTTCAACAATTCTTTCATTGTTTTAGTGACTGTACATCTCATGCTACACGGTCAGTCTCCCAAGTCAGAAACACATAGAAAAAACTTTCTCTTGCATCCTTCAGAGTCATCAGACCCACTGATGTTACCCTCTGAGCCTCCTGGAGCCTGGCCCCTCTTGAATCCTCAAGGCCAATGTCCCTAATTTAAACTATAAAAGACCTTTTCCACTGAGATTCCTTCCACTCCACTTTCAAAATCCTTAGCTCACTATTGAGCATGCTTTCCAATCTGCTCAAGAGATCAAATGCGTGCTTAGTGGATCTGCTTCGGTGTCCCATCTCTCCATGAAGAATGAAATCCTACACTCCCGTGTATAGCAAGGAAAGCCCAGAGCAATGATGAACTTTTGGTAGCCTCAGTTATTTATACTTTTCTACAGACACATCCACGGACTGTATTATTTTCCTTGTTTCTGTAACCAAATACTTGATAAGAACAGAAGCATTGATGGAACTGAGAACTAGGCAAGGTTGCAGTCAAAGTCACAGTCCCCGTACTTCCCAGGAGGCTGACTGTCACCCCAAGCTAGCAGAGCGGCCAGGGACTAGCTATGCAAGTGCCTGGGTTAAGCTGCACCAGTCTGCATTCTTGGCTGCAGTTATTGTGCAGGCATGGACATGTGATCCAAAGTGAGCCAATGGAAGCCAAAAGAAATTCAGTTTTGGCATTGCTGTTGGAATTGTTGGGGGGACAGATTTTTTTTCTTTGTTAAGCTTGTGAAACTGTGGTGCCGAGCTAGCTGGGAATCTCTGTATGGAGTTCGATTGGAGGGTATCCAGAATGGCTAGAGACATGGTCACTGAACCAAGCCATTCCAATGGGCAAGACCCAATGTGGACTGTGCAACTTTATCATTCCTAAAATGTTCCTTTTCTTCTCATTTCTTAAGCCAGATGGGGTGGGTTTGTTGTTATTTGTAACCCAAAGTATCACAACTCTGTCTCCATTATTTACCTCTGTTCCATTTTATTTTTGCAGGTATATGTGTGTGAAGTGTGTGCATGTGTGTATGCATGTTCATATATGTGTGGGCACGTGTGTGTGTGTGTGTGTGTGTGTGTGTGTGCGGGGTGCAGAGGCACATATGTGCCTGAATGTAGAAGTCAAACTTCGATATTAGGTTTCTTTCTCAATCACTCTCATTATATGTTTTAAAAGAAGGTCTCTCACTGAATCCAGAGCTCACCAGTTCAACAGACTAACCAGGAAACTCTAGGGATCCCCTGTCTGTACCACAGAGCTGGGAATGGAGGCATGCACCACTGCACTCAGCTTTTACAGGGTGCTAGAGATCTGAACTCAGGCCCTCATGCTTGAGTAGCAAGTACTTTACTAACTGAGCCATCCCTCCAGGCCCTCCTCTGTTTTTTTTTTTTTTTGTTTGTTTGTTTCTTAACATTTTGGGTCCAATTGTTGACTAATACCCGGGGCTTGGGTGCAGTGGATACTGTAGTGCTTTGCAGTCTAAGGGAACTAATGATTACTAAGGGTCTTTCCTTGATGTGAATGACTGAACTTGTCATGTATCTGGAATAGAATTACACATGGAGGAAGAAAGGATAGAAGTGGAGATGGCAAGAGTGAGAGAAAGTAGACCAAGGAGAGAGGTAGGAAGGATGGACTTGCAGGTTTTGACCTCCATTTAGAGGCAAAGGGAAGGAACCAATGAGTTGGGAAGGGAAGAACGAGGTTCCTACCCAAGTCACTCACAATGGTGAGGCCTTCAGTATATGTTTGTAAGGGATATTGAAGCGGGAGTCACACCAACCTAGACTGGACCTGCTCTAGCAGCAATTTCCATGGAAATTCGTGGCAGATATAGGATTTTCACAAGTTTAACAGGAAGAATTTTTACTTTAAGAATTTGAGGATGAAACCAAGTTTCATGAGGTGGTAGCCTGGGTAGGAGGGGCTGATGTCACAGTTTCATTTGACAATAATTTAGTGATGGGCCCTGCTGGGCCTTCTCTAACCCTGGGCTCCTTCCAAATATCTTCAGGATCTCAGTCAATAAAGTTTTATTATTTCTTGGACTAAGCCCACTACTTGCTTACTTGGCTGTTGTGAGTTTGAATGTATCCTCAGCAGATCACATGGTGGATGCTGAAATATCACCCAGAGAGGAAGCATGTCATTTCAAGAGTCCCTTGGATTAAAGAACAGGCCAAACACTGTTAGATTGCACTGCTAAAATATCCATTAAGCATCTTCATTCAGAATCGGGAGAGGTTCTATAGTCAATCATCAAGATCCCACTGTAGCTAGTCAAACACACACATGGAATTTAGAAACACGTTGAAGCCATCACTTCTAATACTTACACCAAGTGCTATATTCTAGCCCCTTCCAAGTCTCCAGGGTAATAGAAACTAAAAGATCCAATTTATTTCTGAATTCTCATAGCCCCAAGGCTTTACTTCCAAATGGTGAGCCTCACAGAGACTTCTTCCTTTGAAGCCTTTCCTTTATAAACTGCCTCTCTCTTTGTCTTGTAGCTCCTCAGTGTCCGTTTCTTTATTTTTTCTTGTCTTCACTCTCTTCCTGACTAATTTTGTGCCTGTCATCAGGGAAGAGTTGTTAATGATTCTCTGGTTTATGAGAGGTAGAGCCAGAGTAAGGTGGAAACTTTGAGTTCTTAATGTAAAAGAAGGGTGGGAAAGTGTTATTTAAAAAATATTACAGTGTAGAAGATTTAAGTAATTGGATTACAAATAGCAATTTTCTTTTCTATGTTAAAGTTTGGGTTAGCATACAAAGACATGGGTGTGAGAGGTGAATGATAACAAAGTGTGATAGCGTATATGTACCACTCTAAATTAAATGTTCGTTTCTGTTTGTTGTTATATTGAAAGACTTTCTTTTTTAATATATATTTTAAAATTTTTGTTTATTTATTTGAGTGAGAAAAAGAAAGAGATAGAGAAAATAGGCATGCCAGGGCCTTCAGCCACTGCAAACAAATTCCACATGCAACACCTTGTACATCTGGCCTTACATGGGCACTGGGGAATCAAACTCAGGCAAGTGCCTTAGCAGCTAAGCCATCACTAGCCTTATTGAAAGAGCTTCCATCTCCTATGCAGCCTTGAGCTATTGTGTTAGTTAATTTTCTCATTGCTGTGACCAGAATTCACTATGTAGTCTCAGGGTAGCCTCAAACTCACAGGGCTTCTCTTACCTCTGCCTCCCAAGTGCTGGGATTAAAGGCATGTGCCATCACTCCTGGTTTCTCCCTCTCCCTCTCTCTGCTTGCAAGTAAATAGATAGATAGATAGATAGATAGATAGATAGATAGATAGAGAGAGATAAACATCTGTAATCAGGAAGCAGAGAAAGGTGACTGCTATTGCTCAGTTTGCTTTTTCCTTTGTTCTCAGTCTGGGGCTCTAGCTCCTGGAATTGCTGGCCAAGGTTAAGGTGGGTCATGGTGGGTCATCCCCCTCCATTATCCTAATCTGCATATCCTAATCTCACAGGCACACCCAAAGATTTGTTTTCTAGGTGATTCTAAGTCCAGTCAGGTTGACAATTGAAATGAGTCATCAAAGTCGTTTTACAGAATACTTTATCCTTGGTAAGTATCAGGCTCTAAGCAAGTGTGGGAACGACCAGCCATACATATGAGAAAAGTACCTAGAGGAGCCTGTGTCCCTGAGACCTAGGCATGGACACGGGTATTCTTTCAGTTCTTTTAATTGATCACATGGCAATTCTCCTGTTTCCTGGTTTATGCATTGAAATTCCTAAATGGTGAATCAGGGCCTGAGTGGATGATATTTTCTCACTTCCGCTAATGAAAGGAGCTCGGCTTTAGCAGAGATGGCAATACTGTTGATTTTCTTTTTTTTTAAAAAATATATATTTATTGTCCATAATGAGTTACATTATTTAGTGGGCAAACAATGAGTTGTTATCCCGAATTCCCCAATTCCCCCCCCTCCCTATCCCTCCTCCGTGGGCTGTCTGTATTAGTCCTTGTGGCAAGGGATCCTGGATATCCTAGTACTCAGCCTGGTTCTCCTGGCCCAAGTATGTTGTTACTGAGGGGTGCCATGCCTCTGGACAGTCTCCCCCACCACGGCTCTCACAATCTTTCTGCACCCTCTTCCGCTCAGTTCCCTGAGTCGTGGTGGATGAGTAATAAGGCTGCTTTAATGTTGCGAGCTTAGGGGTCCTTGTGTCGAAAATCCTTGGTTTCTGTCTCATTGGCCTGATTTTCTTTTTTTTAAAAAAATATTTATTCATTTTCAAGCAGAGAGAGAGAGAGAGAGAGAGAGAGAGAGAGAGAGAGAGAAAGAACCAGGGCCACCACCTCACCACCTTGTGGGTCTGGCTTATATGGGTACCAGGGAATTGAACCCAGGGCCTTAGGCACTGGAGGCAAGTGCCTTAACCGCTGAGCCATCTTTCCAGCCCTTCTGTTGATTTTCTACCATCTCAAAAGAGTAGCATTTGCTCAACCCTGTTTTTGGCTTTGCTAAGCAGTTAGCATATGAAAGTTGCTTAAATACAATCTATTGTTGCCACCGTGTTTTCAGTACCTGTTCACATGACCTCTTTCTACTAAGCTGTGGCCCTGCATTGCTTGGCACCTCTGACCCCACCGCTCACCACTTGTCTCACAGTGGTCGGTTGAATGCAAGGGTGAAGTAACCCTAGTGCAGAGAGCATCACAAATGCTTTTATGAAGTCTTCAGGAGTGTGGAGAAAAATTTTCTTGCTTTTCTCATGTGTGGGACATCTTTACTGACCAAACTTTCCTTTTAAGGAGGCAATCATAAAAATAAAGCAGTTGAAGAAACTGGAAAAATAGTCACTGTTGACAGTGTTACTCAGAGTGTGGCCTTTGGACACTAGTTTCTCCCTGACAGGCAGCGAGCTTACGGTTTGTATTGTGGGTCTTTTCCCCTCTTTCATTCTCTGTGTCCCGTTGGTTTCCAGACTCTCCTATAACTTGCCAAGTTTCGTTTATTTTTACTTCTCATCGGAGAAATCATGTGGGGTTTTTAGTGATCATCTTGAGAGGAGGAAGTGGAGGCCATGGAAATGTTGTGACTTGTCCTGTGATTCCCGATGGATCCGAGGCTCGGAGCCGCTTCTATTTTTCACCATCTTTTTTTTTTAAACATCCTGTTTGAGATTGGGCTCGGTGCCCTTCCCTGGTGCATTCTGTAGCAGATGGAAGAAAGGTCAGTGAGAATGAAGTGGAGACATATGGGTTTGTTTTCTGAAACACACAGCAACTTAAGGGTTGTGTGTGTACGTGTGTGTGTTTTATTAATGAGATCACCCAAAATGTCCATCAGGAAAAATGAACATTTACTACTGTCACAAACACCCTGGTTTATCTTCAGAGGTACCAACTGATTGTCAATTTTACCCTGAAAATATACAAGTATAAAATGCCTATTTTCTGTTTTTCTTCACACACACATTACTTACTCCCATTTTTATTTCCTTCTTGGTAGGCTATGGAATTATTTTGCTTGGCAAATTACAGAATAATTACTTGGCAAGCTTGTACATAGAGAAGTTAAAGTAGAAAAGGATTCCTTTACAGGGATTCAAACTTTGCTCTAAATTGCAGGCGTCGACTAATCGTTTTAAGGATTAACAATGACCAAAATGTGTCTGATGTGCTGAATGGTTGCTAAGACATCAGCATCTAATGAGAGATCTCCTTTCTTTCCTCTCCACGCCTCACCTCTGCTTCACTCCCTCCATCTTCCTTCCATCTAAGGAAGAGCACTTGCAGGGTAATGGAGCGGAGGACGAGCTCATTCTTACTCTCACGTGGGGGATAGTGGCCCAGACAGTTAAATTCCTTTGAAGTTGCAGTTTGGCATTCATGTTTTAGGCATAGGTAGGACAGATATGAGAAGTTGCCAGAATATTCCATATTCTGCACCTTCTATGATTACGTGGGCATTGGATATAATTGGTGGAATGGGAGGTGGTGTCTTTTGGCTGGAGATGGGATGGTGGTAAAGTGATGGGAGATATTTGACTCATAATATCAAGATGGAGTTGAAACTTGACATGTTAAGTCAATTAGCAGAATCAAAGAAGAAGACTTCTTTAGTTATTTATTTATCTGAGAGACTGAACGAGAGAAAGAGGCAGATAGAGAATAGGTGTGCCAGGGGCTGGAAAGATGGCTCAGCGGTTAAGGCACTTGCCTCCAGTGCCTAAGGTCCCAGGTTCAATTCTCCAGTACCCACATATGCCAGACCCACAAGGTGGTAGCCCTGGTGCGTGCGCTCTCTCTCTCTCTCTCTCTCTCTCTCTCTCTCTCTCTCTCTCTCTCTCTCTCTGCTTGAAAATGAATAAATAAAAAATAATTTTTTTTTAAAAAAAGAGAATAGGTGTGCCGAGATCTCTAGCCATTGCAAAAGAACTCCAGATGGATGCACCACCTTGTACATCTGGCTTCACGTGGGTACTGGGGAATCAGGCCCTTAGGCTTCTCAGGTATGTGTCTTAACCATTGACCTGGACCTCACTGTTGTCTCAGGGTGGCCTCAAACTCATGGTGATCCTCCTACCGCTGCCTCCCAAGTGCTGGTGGTACAGGGGAGGGGAATGCTTAAATGTATTCTATTTATCCTGCTGTGCTCACACCTCATACATGGGAGGCAAGTGTTCTATTACTGAGCTGTATCTCCAGCCTTCTTTTTACTTAAAAAATATTTATTTATTTATTTACAAGCAGAGAGAGGGAGGGAGACAAAAAAGAAAGAGAGAGAGTGAGAGAGAAAGAAAGAGTGGGGAATGGACATGGGTGAACCAGGGCCTCCAGTCACTACAAATGAACCCCAGATTCATGCACCACCTTGTGCGTCTGGCTTTACGTGGGTACTGGGGAATTGAACCTGGGTGGTTAAACTTTTCAGGTAAGTGCCTTAACTGCTGGCCTGTCTCTCCAAGCTCTTCCATTTACTTCTTTTGAGACAAGGATTCACTAAGTTGCCCAGGCTGCCTTGAACACACTCTGTAGCCCATTCATTCCCTGAATTTGGGATCCTCTTGCCTCAGACTTCCTAGTAGCTGAGATTACAGGCCTGCACCCGAAGCCTTTACTGAAAGAAGAGTTTTATTATTTTTAAATTATTTATTTCACTTGTGTGTGTGTGTGTGTGTGTGTGTGTGTGTGTGTGTGTGTGT
>PVHP010019145.1:0-32269 GCA_004024765.1 Zapus hudsonius
ACAGATGAACAAGGGACCTATAACCACAGCCATTCAATCAACATAGGATAGGCCAATGAGACAGAAACCAAGGATTTTCGACACAAGGACCTCTAAGCTCGCAACATTAAAGCAGCCTTATTACTCACCCACCACGACTCAGGGAACTGAGCGGAAGAGGGGGCGGAAAGATTGTGAGAGCCGTGGTGGGGGAGACGGTT
Source organism: Zapus hudsonius (assembly GCA_004024765.1). Lineage (NCBI taxonomy): Eukaryota > Metazoa > Chordata > Mammalia > Rodentia > Dipodidae > Zapus > Zapus hudsonius. Next base: position 201 of record PVHP010019145.1, read on the forward strand.
CAGCAGAGGCATAGCACCCATCAGTAACAACTGACTTGGGCCAGGAAGACCGGGATGAGTACTAAGAAGAAAGTTTTATTCTTACCAAGTCACAGTTTTGATGGTCATAGTCCATGAAAGGGTGGTTTCAGGGCTTTTTGCCTGGTGGCAAGTGAGCATGGTGGAAGACCATGACAAGCTAAATATGTGCATCTCATAGTAAGGAAGACAGGAAAATAAAGGAAGATAATAGATTTGAGAAGGAGCTGAGAGAGAGATGGGATAGCAAGAGACCTATAATCACAGCTAATCAGTCAACCCAGAATAAGTCAGTGAAACACACAGCAATGGTTTCTAACACAGCCTAAAGCAGAAATACAGAGGCCCTTAAGATCTCAACAATAAACCAGTCTTAAAACTCACCCACCATGACTCGGGAAACTAAGCAGAAAAGGGGGTGGAAAGAGTGTAAGAGCCATGGTGGGGGAGAATATCCAGAGATATTGCCTCTCTCAGCAACAACACACAAAGGGGATGTGGGAACCTGACTACCTCCTGTACTATCCATAACCCCTGACCTCATGGATTGATCCAATATTTCCACTGAGGAGGATACCCAGTGGCTTGGGGACAGGGAGGAGGGGAATGGGAATACCAACATAATCTTTCCTAATACAATGTATCTAATTTAGGTCAATAAAGATATCCATTAAAAAAAAGAAGGGGCTGAGTTCCAAGGATTCTCTACCTCTGAAAATCTGTGATTCATAAATCTATGATTTCTCTACCCTGAAAATCTATAATCACCAAGTTGAGTTCTAAGCTTTAATGTATTAGCCTTTCAGAACCATTCTAGCTCAGAAGTATAGCATTATTGGTACCTTAAATAACAGCTGTATTTTGTCAGAGATCTAAATGCTGAAAACTTCAAGATCAATGTCTGATGGAATTCAACCTTGTGTGAGGCATTCTTGTAGGTGTATAGACAGTGTAACTGTTCATGTTACATGTGGGAATGGGGTAGTGGTGGCTTCTCTTCCTCCTTTTATAAAGCACCCAGTCTTACTGGATGAGGGATATGACTTATTGACCTTAATATCTGAAACTTCTATTTCTAAATACAGTTACACTGGAGGTGTTAAAGCAATTAAAGAAATAACATATAAATATATAAAGACATAATCCAGTCCTAAACATTCTGATAATCAGCAGTTTCTAGCAGTATAGCAAGACAACTCTTCATACAAAATCCTATTCCTCTGTATCAGGGCCCATGTAATATCTACAGTCACATATATTTATTTTTGTCAACAATTATAATTAAGAAACTGGAATCATTGTATCTATTTTCACAAGGTATGACTTGACAAGATTATAAAATATTAAAGTGAGTTTGCCATTGTGTATTTCCAGCACTTATGAAGATGAGGGAGGTTTGTGAGGTCAAGTGCAACCTGACCAGTCTCAAAGCAACTAACAAGCAATCAAAATATATAAATTCAAGTTATCATATTTGGGTATATTTTATTCCAAAATCACACATTTAAAACTAATCTAGCAATATAGATTTTATCTTTAAATTTGGGGAGTAGTAAATTCTCTTGTTCAGGTCTCATCTTCATTCCTAGAATTGCTCTAGTGAGACTCATCCATTATTTATAACCTTGAACATTTTGTAGAATTCTTTCTATATGGTAGCCACAAGTATTAGAGGATTTTGATATCTAATAAGGAAATTCCCTTAACCACTTTATCACAGTAACCTGAACAGAAAGCTATAAGATTACAACTGAAAAAAGTCAAAAACTCTGAGTGTTTAGAAAATAAATCTACAGAAGATAGGATTCCATGGAGTCAGATTATTGTTACTATAGGTATGTGAACACTTCCCCCCTCTTTTGCTTCCACACCTGCCCCTATTTCCTTCTGTCCCCTTGCCTTTCACTTGAGTCACTAGTCATATTTACTTACAGTTCAGTTTAACTGGATTAGAGGCCACAGATTAGGGAGACTATGTGACACTTGTCTCTTTGTTCTTGTTTGAGTTCACTGAGTATGATCTGTTCCAAATCCATCCATTTTTCTTTGAATTTCGTTATATCATTTTTCCTAACTGCTGAGTAGAATTCCATGGTGTATATGTACCACATTTATGATATCCATTCATCTAGCAATGGGGATTTAGGTTGGTTCCAATTCCTAGCTAATAGGAATTGAGCCACTATAAACATAGTGTGCAGGTGTCTCTGTGCTGAAACGAGGAGTCTTGAGGATATATGCCCAGTAAAGGGATAGCTGGGTCAACTGGTAGTTCTATATCCATCCTGTTCAGAAGCCTCCACACTGTTTTCCATAGTGGTTGTACAAGTTTGCATTCCCACCAGCAATGGAGGAGGGTTCATTTTTCCCCACATTCTCGCCAAAATCTGTTGTTGGTAGAATTTTTAATGATTGCCAGTCTTACCAGAGTGAGGTGGAATCTCATTGTTGTTTTGATTTGCATTTCCCTAATGATTAATGATGTTAAACATTTTCTTAAACGAGAATTGGCCATTTGTAATTCTTTCTCTGAGAATTCCCTGTTGAGCTCAGAGGCCCATTTTGTGAGAGGGCTGTTTGATATTTTATTATTTAATTTGTTGAATTATTTGTATGGTCTAGATATTAGACCTCTATCTGTATTGTAACTGGCAAAGATTAACTCCCAATCTGATGGTGATCTATTGGCTTTGAGTATGTTAAGTTTGTCTGTACAGAAGCTTTTTAGCTTCATGAGATCCCATTGGTTGAGTGACTGTTGTACTTTCTGGTTTAAGTTCTGGAGGTAGATAGGGCCCCTAAGGGGGTGTGGAAACCTACCTAAGGTACAGAGGATGCTGACCTTTGGCTCCCTGACCCAGTAAGTAGTTACCTCCCACAATGAGCTGTTGATCAGAGTGACCCACATGGTCCCTAAAATAAGACAAACTTTTGCCACAGCCCTTGAATACCCACCTCAGGCAAAAGATATGACCCTATGCAGAAGATTCCACAGACTAATATCACACAACACAGAAAGATGCTGCTGAATCCAGAAATGAAATAAGTTCCCAGAAGGGCAGGCTGGGTAATGCCAGAAGGTATTGCATGAGCTGCCAGGGGAACCAGATCAATGATGTTCTGAGAGACCAGGAGGTATCTTCAACATACACCTACAGATGGCCTGACAGTGCAGAACACACTGCCAAATGGCACAGACAAGCAAGGCAAGTAGTGCCCACCTGTGCAACAGCGGTGCCCTACCTAGGTGGGTCCTCAACAGCTGGCTAATTGGCTTTGAGATCCACTCAGAGGCAGGGAACCCATGACTGGTAAGGGAAACCAAGGCAACCTTGAATGGGGACCAAGAACCCCATCTCCTTGGGGAAGTCCTCACTAACCATTCATATGTCCTCAGAAAGGCTACCCACCCAAACACTCACCAACCTAGAAATATTTGTCTCAATTGACCAATAATAATCTCACTCTCTGCTGGAGACTCTGTTTGTATTTTTCAGAAAGCAATGAGAAGCTGGGACAACCGAACTTCACCAAAGGGACCTGATTTGGTGGGGGACACCCAAGCAGATCCATAATGCAACCTCTAAGGAAGTGGGATGATGAGCAGAAGGTCTATTCCCACAGCAAGGCAGATAACCTAAGGAAGGTCAATGGAGAGAGGCACCAAGGGTGCCCAAAATTGTCCAAAACACAAATTTAGAGACCCTTACAAGCCTAATAACTATACAAAATTTAAATTCACTCACTATGACTCAGGGAAATTTGTGGAAGAGGGGGCAAAAAAAATGGAAGAGTCGTGGGGGGATAACTAATGCATAAAAGGGAATATCATCATGGATTCAATGGCTTTGTCTAATAATCTATGATACTGAGCATATTGTTGTGTTAATATACATATATATATATATATATAATTTTAAGCCAATAAAATGATTTTTAAAAAGAAATTAAATCTATGCTATTAAAAAATCAGAAAACTAGTTATTTCTTAGTTAATTAGAAATATACTGGGAGAGAAAGAGAGAGACAGAGAGAGGAGAGGAGAGAGAGACAGATACACACACACACAGAGAGAGAGAGAGAGAGAGAGAGAGAAAGAGAGAGAGAGAGAGAGAGAGAGAGAGAGAGTAAGAACAGAAGTGCCTTGCTGGGGTTAAGAAAACTTTTTCCTGAAACATTTGGTTTTTGCAATGAAAACAAAATTTAGTCCATAAGGTATGGAGGTAACCAGTTGTTCTCTGAATTTGAGGCCCACTCAGTGTGAAGGATTTCATGTCTGAAACTAAAACTGAAGCTAAATCTTGTGGCTTGGAAGGAGAAAGACCTTAGAAGAAAGCTACCCTTGTTCTTTTGCTACATGGATACACTGAACAAATCACATTACCCTCTTAATGCCCACTCATTAAGGCTGCTCTCACTTTAGGTTAAGGAAGCTTCTTTTTACAATTTGTGGTGAATATAGGGAAAACCCAGGACTCATCAAGGCGATGAGAAATATTGAAAGCTTGCTGCTTAAAAATGGATTTGCCATCTCTACCACACCATAAGAGTCAAGGGAAATGTAAAAGAGATTGAAGGAAGGATTTTAGTGCTGTTCTCACTACTAGGTAGAAAAGCTTGCTTAAAGCTTGCTTACCGAGGAGTGTCAAAACTCAACAAAGCCAAAAGTAAGAAAATGTTGAGAGCTCAATACTAAATGAGCAGTCATAAAAGGCGTCATAAAAGGCTATCAGCCATCAGTTTTTCTTGTGACTGTTACTGAATCTCCTTCCATAATTCTTATTTGGCTGATTCTAATTATCTCTGTCACCTGGCATGCCTTCTGAGACTCATGGAACATTGCAGAAGTGGGGGTGAAATGAATGTAACAGCCAGAAGATGGGTAAGAGTACTTTGAGGCATTGTGATCTAGACATGAACTGACTGGTGCAGTCCTCATGACCTCACAATACTTTTTTGTTAGCTGCACAAACATGAGACAATAAAAAAATTGACCCAGAGGAGAGCAGTGAGTAAAAAGAATATGACATGAAAAAAAGTAAAGTGAATATTTGGAAAAAGGTGAGGAAGGGAATGTGAGTGAGTGTGAGTGAGGGTGGTGGGGCGAAAGGATGGGAATGTGATCAAATTAGAGTATGTTTCAAAATTCTCAATGAACATATATTTTAAAAGCTACATCAGGATATAATCCCCATTAACTTCCTAAATCCCCCCCCCAAAATCTGCTAATCATCTTTTCCAATCCTTAAGAAACTGAACTGGAAGGTTAGCTCAACATTGTATTCATGAATATTTACCTCCAGATGTGGTGGTGGTGCAAACCTACAACTTGAAGTACTTGAAGATGGTAGCAGAAGGATCAGGAAGTCAGGGTCATCCTTCACTACACAGTGGTTGACTTTTGAGACCACCTGTTGCCTTGGGCCTCTCTTATTTTTTCTTCCAGGACACGGTATCTAAATTTACTTTTCTATAGTGAAATGGTCATTATATCTTATGAACATCCAAAAGATAAAGTCGAGCTGCTTCAGCAGAGGAAAGCTCTTAAGCATGACATTTCGTCCCTGCAGACCTTTCAAACCTCATTTCAAACCAGCTCTCCCTTCAGTGTTCTGCTTCCAGATTTCACACTTACCCCTGAGTTTGTACAAATAACAGTGTCTTCCTTGGCATCCTCCAGTCTTCCCAGGTAGTTCCATATTTCTTGTTTACTCTAATTTTAAAATGACCCCTTCCTGGTCTCATGCTCCCAAGATTGATTGAACATTTTTAGCCACTGCACATTCCACTGGTCTTATGACTTCTGAGTTTATCTATTAGATGCAATGTTCCTAGAAGTCATATGTTTTATTGATGTTGGTAACCTTTCTGACTAATAAAGTGACCTAAAACTTAGTAGATATTTTAGATAGAAGGATATTAAATGACCATAATTATATAATGTGTTAATTGTATGTTAATAGTTTCACAAAAAAGAGTGAAACCACAAGAAAAGAGAGTATATTTCTCTCACAAGGATATGTCTACATCCATTATCTATCCAAATATTATAGTTAACACAAATACCACCTTTCATCTCTACAACCTCTAGGTGAGTGACAACACTTATTTACTACCTGTTTTTTTTCTTCCCTACATACTTTATTTATAATACTTATTTTTCAAGTGTTATCATTTTTTATCAATTTAAAAACATGAATCTTACCATTATTCTGTTTTGTTTTTCGGCTTACTGGTAAATAAGGGCAATCTTCCATAAAATTTCCCATTTGATTTTCCTTGTTTGTAAATTGCTAGATAGTACTTTGAAGTATAGTTGTATATGAAGTAGTTATATTATATATGATATATATATAATTTTATGTTGATATTTATTACTGTAAATATATTCTTGATTGACTTTTCACTTTGTTCATGAGAAGCTTCTTTATATTCATTTAAATTTGAATATGGTTAACATACATCAGTACTTTTCCTTTTATGCATTTGTATTCACAGATTCTTTTTTGTAATTAATATCTTTATTATGATTAAGTATATACATCGTATAAGCAATTCTAGTGAAGGTGTCCCCTACCCATTGGGGTCCTTCCTCAATGTGCATACTGGATCTTTCCATAGGTTAGTGTGATATGAACTGCACCAGAGGTAGCCAGTTTTTCTTTTTTTCTTCCCCCTTTGTGTTTTGTTGCTGGGGGCGGGGGCGATATCTCGGGATCTTCTCCGCCAATATGGTTCTTATATTCTTTCTGCCCCATCTTCCAGTCAGGTCTGTAAGTCATGGTGGGTTTTAAGTCAGCTTCATTGTTGAGGTCTTAAGTATCTATGGACCTTTGCCCAGGGTTGTGTTGTGTATTGTTGGTGTCTGTCTCCATTGGCCTTTCATGGGTTATTCGACTTGCTGTGGCTATTGGTCTTCAGTTTGTCTCTTCACTTTCTCATAGTTTTCATTTGATTCATTTGGGCCCTGTGTGAAGACGAGGGGTGGTATGTCTCCTGCCAGGATGTCAGCCATCATCCAATATCTTGTTGGTAGAATTGAGTTGTCCCTGGCTCTCTCACTGCCTTCTGAAAAATAAAAACAGAATCTCCATTGGAGAGTGAGATCAATATAGACCAATGCTTTTATAACATAGAAAAGAAAATACTTGTAATTACTTTACTTGATGATGTCCACAAAGAAGATAGTGTGTCTTAATGATCAAAGACTGACTTTAATATTTCCAGTCACCTAAACTACAATTTCTGTGCCTTCTAACATCTAGATATTTCAGGACAAATCAGATGTGAACCCAAAACCTGGTCTAGCATAAACTCTATTAATTCAAATATTTTTCCCCAGAATCACTGTTTATCACTTTTGTGATTTTAGCTCAAGATTTTCTGGTTTGTTTCTTCAAATTTTCATGTGTGTTTTTCAGGAATACATCCTAATTAGCACATTTTCAAATTGTAAGAGTAAACCACGTTTTGCTTTCCAATCCCTCCTGAACATTTTACAATTTACATTAATTAGAGGAACTGGGTGGTGTTCTAACAGGTACATTAATCTGCCTCTCCCTTGGAGTGAATGGAGTAATTAAGATTAAGGCTATTGTCAGAATGGGGAAGGAACTAGTCTCCATGCTGAATTACATCTCTGTTTGTGATTAAGCTTCTTCCCAATAGGTTTTTTTTTTTAAAAAAAAAAAAAAAAAACTACCTCTGAGTGAGAGAGTATATTATCCTCCCTCTGTTGAATGTGAGCCTCTATTGGGAGAAGTGTTATACATGTTGTACAGAGGTAGAGAGAGGAGAGTGACAACACTATTACCAAGTAAGGGTGACACAGAGCTTCTTCCACTGGGACCTTCATAATGACCAAGTCCAGGCAGGGAACCTTTTTTTTTTAAAATTCATTCACAGCAAGTTATGGTTGTCATTATAGACTTTTTGTGTGCATTACTGAATTGAATTACAGAGGTATCCCACCCATTGACAGTATGACAGGATGCATCATCTCCAAAGAGTTTGGTCCCATTCATAGATATGCTGGGACACAGACAGCTCACAGGCCTCAGACTGAATATGCCTGAGTCCATATCTCAATTAAAAAATTTACAGCAAAGACAATTCAGGAAACTTTTAAAACTCCCCTTCATTTCAAACACTAGGTGTTGAACTGAAAGTAATGTTCTGAATGTTAGGCAGGGTGCAGACCTTACACAAAGATGTGCCTTGGTGAGTGTTCTTTCAGATAGCTGAGATTCAATACCAGCTTTGTTACTAAATGATTGATCAATTATGAGTGGCCCCTCAGGGTTATCCTAGCTTCTTCTAGGAAAGGGATGATGCAAATAATAATTTAACCTACTTCCTAGGACAACTTTGAGGATTGAGGTAATGAAAATACAGAGACTGGTGTGAGCTTTGAGGTAATGAGTTAATGAGCCCAGTGCCTTACAATGAACTCAACAACAAACATATTACCTTTAGTATTTAATGGCACCTGTCTTTTACCTTATGCGTGTGTATACAGAGATCTGCTTCACTAACTGCACGGGATCCTGATACAGTTGCTAGGAAGTTATTGCTACATTTCTGGAAACGAATGCCTAGTGAGACACTTGTGTCACACATCAATTAATCCTGATTGAACTGAGTGAAGCAAGGAAAAAGGAAGTCCTGACACGCCACCTGGTGGCACTTTCTCTACTTTCACTCTTGCTATCACCTCTAACAATCTGTTCATCAACCCCCTAAGAATCATGTTGGCCCATTAAGTTAATTAAGTACTGCTCAACACCATGGTGTATATTACCAAACCAAGAATCTTCATGATCAAAAATGAGACTCAATTTAGAGTCACATATCTCCTTTAACTGTGAATTGATCCACAGCCAAATTCTTATTAAAATGATTTTAGATAATTTCATTTCTAGGTTAGGTTCTCCAAAATTAACTAATAAATTGAATGTTCACATAGCTTAAAACACCTATCCACTGTTAATTAAAATGTAAGTATTTTTTTATTTTAATTCCAGTACTCTTTCTCTACAAAACTATGAATTTGTCTCTTCACCAGCCTCTGCCCCAAACCAAAAGTACAGTAGGTTATAACAGCACGAATGCAGTCCCTGGGGTTTTCTTCCACTTTGCTTTGAACCCATGGCTTTCAAGCATATGCATAAGAAATAGGTATTTCCTAGATCTTCACACCAGCTGTGACACGGAGACAAGGGAAGCCAACTGATAGCTTCCTCATTGGTAGGAGCTGTAAATTTCATTGGCCAGTGGGCAATCTGTCCAACTTTGGGCCATGTGGCCACACATCTGGAGCCATAGGTGGAAAGATGGCATTAAGCATTAATGCAGGTAGTGGGAGAAAATGGAAGCCTATATTATTGTAGGTAGTGGCACCCAATTAAGAGATTGTCTTATTGTTCGCAAGTGCTCTTGTCAAAAAGCAAAATCGAACACCTGTTTATGTAAGCATAACATGCGTATGTACATCTCTGCCCATGATGCTATTTGACTTAATCGGACCTTAAAGAGATTGGACAAAGTGTACGGTGTTAATGTCATATTAGGTGAATCCGTGAGGAAAATATCAAGGCCCCAAATCCCTTTCTTTACCTTTTCTTATCATAGTCAGGATCATTACACTGCACATTCCTGTCATAAAGGTCAGCCTTGCCATAGGGCCAAAAGAACAGGGCCAGCTGACCATAGTCTGAAGCCTCCAAACTGTGAGGCAAAGAAACCCTTTCCATGTTTAGCTAGAAAATCTTAAGGACTTTGCTACAGTAATGGCAATCTAATACATACCTTGGTATACATAAGAGAATAACTTTGCCTTCAAATCTTAATGCTGACTATAAAAAGTATAAGCATTGTTACAAGCAGTGTGAAGAATTGAGTTTGTGCTCTTGTGTCTTTTTGGAAAAGACTTCATGAGTACATGAATGTTTATATGCATACATATATGCATGAATATACACATATATACATAGTATGTGTACCTATATGTGTGATAAGAAAGAATTGTTATCAATTAAGAAATCATGTAGAAAGGGAAAAACTGGAAATGTGAATTTTAGAATAACACTAACTTTACTGCTTTTAGTTTATTACTGTGATGGTGTTTGGAGATGTCACAGTGGTTAAAGCCCCAAGTTCTGCAAACCTGAACCTGGAGTTTGGATGCCCAACAACTCATAAAGCTAGATGCAAAGTGGCACACACATCTGTAAACCTAATGGGCTTACAGAAATGGGAGGCAGTGTCAGGATAATCCTGAAAATTGGGGTTCAGATAGTCTGCCTTTCCAGTAGAAAACAAAAAGAGAGATACTGTCTCAATCAAGGTGGATGAAGAGGGCCAACACTCCAAAGTTGACTTCTGACCTCTACTTGTTCACTGACAGGTTTGACCATACACACACACACACACACACACACACACACACACACACACACACACACACTGTTGTTATGGTTAATCATATCAATTTAATTGTACTGAATGATGGCTATTGAACACTTCTCAATGTGTTCATGAGGATGTTTCCAGAGACTATTGGCATGGGGCTTATTGCTTGTAGAGACAGTAGACATGCTCAATGAGGATAAACCATTTGATAGATTGAAAGTAGAGAAGAAAGCTGGCTACAATAGGTATACCTTTTCTCTCTCTCTCTCTCTCTCTCTCTCTCTCTCTCTCTCTATATATATATATATATATATATATATATATATATATATATATATATATTCTCCATTTTGTTTTGAAAAGCTGAAACTGTGAACCAAAATATGTTTATATGTTTTCTTTTATAATCTGTTTGTGCAAAAAATTTTTACATACATATTAATACATATCACATACATGGTCAAAGGCAAAGATGATCAGAGGCCTGAAATTCATAAAAACTTTTGAAGAAAAGTTACTGAGATCAGTCTAATTACTGAAAATTATGAAATACCTAACCAACATTTTGAAAGTAAACTGATGGAGTAGGTATTACCTTACCAAATACCTTATTTGCATGTGTAAATATGTATGTAGGGGACCTCCACCCCAGAGTGAGAAAATTACACTTTTCCAAAAAAGTGACCAATATTTTATGGAAGGTTATGTAATAAAGATGATCATCGCCATCACAAAAGAAGTTGAATCATTCCATTAGAATATTCTAGCAGTGAAAGTATTTATAAATCTGGAAGATTTTAAAAGAAGCTCATTATTTAACACTAGGCAATACTGAAAAATTGTTTAGGTAAATACTGACTTGAACTTATTAACTTGTGTAATCCAAACCATCTGAGGACCTCTTAGCCATCAGCTAAGTCAATGTGTGTAAGGTAGACATTGAAGACAAGCATACTGGACACACAGGTGGGTTAACCTTATGGGCATGGGCCACATGTATCCATGACAGCTATAAATGCAACCCAACACATTTGAGGAGGACAATATCATGTCACAATGTTAAAAGTTCAGACATCTCTGCTACAAGAATATTACTCAACCTGAGTACTCCTGGCTTTCCAACTATACGTTCCTGTCATATAGGAGACAGCCATTTGCCTTAAAATATCCAGATCATTACAACAGCTGCAAGGCAGCTGGCAGCAGGAGACTCCTATGCTTTCCTATGGTCTCTTTGGAGGGTGTATCTTATCCCACACTTTCAGAAACTTGTTCTATCTCTCTCTTCTGTATCCCATTAGCATTTGCCACATGGACTTACTCCCTTCATGTTGTGACTTATCAAAAGACCAGAAACAGTGCAGATAAGGACTGTGGACTGAAGCCTCTGAAATCATGTACATAAATAATGTTGTTTTGTGGGGTAATTTTTTTCAGGTATTTAGTGACTATGAAAGATCCTTTCCCTCCGTGTGTGTGATAATCAAAGGCATCACCATCTGGTTGTGTGGGGGTGGGGGAGGGTGTTGATTGCTGAGAACCATCAGTCTTGGCACATAGAATTGCAAATCAAGGATTATATAGGTGTCATTGAAGCCAAAGAATAGCTTAAATAAGTAAATAATTGGACTGCAGGTTACAAAAATACCTACAGGACATGCATAGTACAGGGTAGGATGATGGAACAAGTTTCATCCAAAAGGTAGATATGAGACAAATCTAGAACACATGTTCTTCCAAAAACTGAGATATTTTTCAGAAAGCAAGCAAAATAGTTTACAAAATGGAAAATGTTTTTTTTTGACTTGAGAAATGAAAGTTTTTATGACTGAGTAGATGTGGTTTCAGTGGGTTGGTCAAGGAAGAAATTAATATGTAATAAAAACTACAGAACACTGATAAATTTTTAAACAATGTATATAGGAAGGACTAGAAAGAAACATAGCTAGACAGGTTTTTGGAGAAGAAATTTTATTTATTCACTTTTAGAGAAAATAGAATAAATGTTGCAAATTATAGAATATGTAGAAGAAGAAACATGTGAATTTGGAGAAGCAAGGGAACAACCTAACTTAATCGTTTTCAATCATATTATCTATAATGACTGTAAGGAGACAGAGAAGCATGATGTCTGCATTACAGTGCTGATTTTGCAATAAACTGACAACATGACAGGTATCCTTAGTTAAAAGAATCCATTTTGAGAGCATAAAAAAATGAAGCATTGGGCTGGAGAGATGGCTCAGCGGTTAAGGCACTTGCTTCCAGTGCCTAAGGCCCCGGGTTCAATTCCCCAGGACCCACATAAGCCAGACCCACAAGGTGGTGGCCCTGGTGCGCTCTCTCTCTCTCTCTCTCTGCTTGAAAATGAATAAATATTTTTTAAAAAATGAAGCATTTAGGAAATGAAGGAACATTAAGAAGTTAAGGTCAGAAGAAAATGTCAAATCTGTGAAAGAAAAGGACAGTGCCCCCAGAAACCAGAAGACGCTTGGAGCTAATGCAATATTAAACCAAAACTCAATCAGCCCATTTACAGCCTCATACAGTCCGTTCTCTGTCATAGTTTTTTTTTTAGACATTTAAATCATCTTTTCTATGTGAACTGTAAGCTCTAAAATAACTTCACTTATTTGTGGGGAATTCAATGACATAGATTCTTTTTTCTTTTTTAAGAAAAGAAACAGAGATTTGTAAAATGCTGCTACTCTCCCACAACTGTTTCCAATTGCAGACTGCTTTACTTGGCCGACATTCATCATACTTCCATCTTCAAACATAATTGGTGAACTTTCTGCAAAATGAAATATAACTTCTCAAATCAGACATAATTTGGGGGTGTGATAGCTATATCCTTGCAAATTACCAGAGAATTAAGGGGTTACCTATGTCCTTAGGTTCTGTTTTCCTGTGTCTAAAATGGGGGATGATTGTAAACACAACTTTCTGTCCACCCTTTGGTGTTAAAACTGAATTATTATTATTTCAGAACGCCAAGGGAATCCTGGCAGCTTTTTTCCCCTTAATTATTACAATGAAGTTTAACTTGAGGTAGGAATACAGTGTGTGTGTGTGTGTGTGTGTGTGTGTGTGTGTGTGTGTGTGTGTATGCATGTGTGCATGTGCATATGTGTGTGCACATTTGAGTAATTAGGCATTTTAGTTTTCAGAAAATTTAAGCACATTAACTCTTCAAACCATAAAATCATCATCCAGTACCCCAAGGCAGCAATTTAATAAATGGTATTCTAAGTAGCCTACAAAATTTAATGGACTTTCTAAAAAATGACCAAAAGCTCTGGACTTCAAATTGTCCATAAATGGTCCACTATAAAGTCCTGTTGATTCACAGAGGACACTCATTGAGCATGTTTCATAGATAAAGGAGACATAGCCACATATTCTGGTGATTATTAATACCCAACAAAATATACATTTCCTACATAGGAAGCAATCTTCAAGGGTAATAGCTCTGTAATGTATGATTTCATATATCTTTCAGATCAGGAGATCCAAGAGTTCATCTAAATGAATCAAGTAAATGATCCACTAGTCCCGATGCAGGAATTTCATCAAAAATATATAATGAAACTATATCAGAATCTATAATGTTGACATCTGCTATCTGTAGCAGTTATGTTTTCAATGTTGGCACAAAATACTGGAACCAAAGCAGCTCATGAAAGGAAAGGGTTTAATGGGGTTTATAAGTTCAAATGACAGACAGGTTCATTAAGGCAGAATTAGGCAAAGCTGCAGCAGAAATCACCATCACCTCACAGCACAGGGAGAGAGAAAGAATTGCAGAAGGAGCCAAATGCCACTGACTTCACCATCTAGTGTTTCATGTATTTTGAGATTGGCTGAAGAATATTTCCATGAGCAAGATGCCCAAGACTCTGATTCAGAGGCTGAATATCAGAAAGCATACGCACCTCAGTTCTGCAAGCTGTCTTGTGAATGTGGGCAAAACATAAAACCAGCATATGGACAATGTCCCACAGAAATCACAGGAAAGCTGTGCTCTTATTAAACCAGATGGTCCCTATCTACCCCTAAGCTTAGTTTGCATGCACTAATTAATTCCTTTGTATTGTTTAAACCCATGTGAATCAGATTTTCTTTTACTTTCTGTCAAATGCATCCTTACTACTACATGGAATAAGATCAAGCCTTTTATTTTTCATGGATTTGAACTTTTATTTCATCATCATTCAAATGAGGATATAGGTTTCTGTCTACATTGATGAGACTATACAAATGTCTGTGCAGATATTTGCTTAAAAACACTTAGTAAAATATTTTAGTGCATGAAAGGTTTTGTCTCTTTTATCATGAAAGCAATTGGATTTCTTTATTAGGTATCAAAAGCTACTCTCAATAGGTATTTTATTAGAGAAGAGTTTTATTTTGGTCCTTTGACTTTCTTAAATTATACTTGTTATTTTTGTCAGATGTGTGATATACAGAGTGAGGTGGAAAATTGAATTATTAGGTATAACAAGTGAATTTTCTCTAATTCATTCTACTAAGAGTTAGGAAAAGAGTCTGTATCTTGAATTGTGTTCATTGAGAAAAAAACCTAACAAACACTAGGAGGGGCATAAGACCCATGTTACTTCAAATAGCTTTCAACCCAGGCTTCCCTTTAAAAGATGTCCCACCTTTCATAGGGCATGCTATGGCTTTTTATTTTTATTAAGACATTTAGAGGGTCTTACATATTAATATTCAATATGATAATTAAGAATCAGATTCTTGCTTCAATAAGTTCTTTTTGCTATTTTTATTGGTGGTGTGATTATTCAGGGCTCAGGATTAAACCTAGGGGAGCAACTTGTAAGGGAAATACTACAAACTGCACCTATATCTCAGCCGAGTTATTCTTATAAAGCTATAAAATGGAGTTGTGAAACACAAATAGAACTTTGAATTTCTGAAATATTTGTAATGGATTTATTCAACACTTTCCATCCGTCCCTCTAGGAATGTGATTTTTACATCCAAACCTTGTCCTGTCACTCTTTGACACCTTCCCCTCACTTGACAGAGATGCAACACAGGGGAAGATTCCAGAATCTCCATGATTACATCTGTTTCCCTTCTAACTCTGCAACTGTGAGGAGAAGGTGCCACAACCTCAATGTGGGTTGAACCACAGAAAGGACAGCCAAGTCACTCAGCAAAGCCCAGCATAGAGCAGAGGATCAAGCTTTCAGCAACAGCCTTTGAGAACATTTGTTCAGCAACATTTTTTCAATGTTAATAGTAAGGTGATACAGCTTTGTGTGTGCGAGTTCGTGTGCCTGCATGTATTAAACTCTACAGTAATAGAACCAATAGATCAGAATGTATTATACAGGCACTTGATTAACATTAGTTTACACAATAAGGGCTTAGAACCAAAGACTGTTGTCTGGAGGAGGGAGATTCAGACAACCCAGAAGCTGTTCAGGCTAAGAGGCTGGATCTGTCAGCAGTCCTAATCTGATACTAAAGCCTGGAGAATTCCTGAAGAGCAGCTGATTTTCGGACCACGTTGGAAGGTCAAAAAAGCTGGGTTTTAGTGTCAGGGAAAGACAGCAGAAGCAGTGTAGATATGTGCTCCAGCGAGTTTCACAGGCAGCCAGGTTAAGGGACTGTGCTTTCTTGGACCTTCTTTGTATAAAGCTCACCACTGTAAAGTAAGGGCCCACTATGGGGGAAGGACTTCCTCACTCCATCAGTCCTTCCTGCACATATCCTCACAGACCTGCCCATGGGGTGTGTCTCCTATTTAAGTCCTAACATGTGTTGACCATACAATTTAACTGTCCCATTGAAAATGTGTGGTTTGTTTTTCTAATATGTTACTTTGTATGAATATATATTTCTATTGGCCCTTGAACTCAATGATCTAGCACTCCACAAAATAAGTAAAACAGATGCAGACAATAAAGACAATTAGCAGGATGTTAAAAGTTTCTCTAATATTTTGAAATCCAGGACTGATGTCTTCATCATTTCTCACCATCAAACATTAACTCTATGTCTCAGGAGTCAGACTTGTCACCACTTGTCATGACAGGCATACATTAGGTATTTTTGGTTTAAGTTGGTCAAGGCTCACTGGAGTCCAGGAGTCAGCTCTTTACTTCTTCATCTTAGGTTCAGTCTTCATACTGAACCTAAGAACAAAATTCATGTTGGAACAAAACCAACCTAACACAACTTTGTCACAGCTTCTGGCTTTACGTGGGTTCCCAGAATCTGACCTCAGGTACTGAACTTGCACTGACTCATCTTCTCAGCCCTTGAAACATTTTCATACAACAATACAACATACATGTGTATATAATGTACATATATATAAAATAAACAATCACTGATAATAAAGTAATATTTATATTTTACATTCATATACATTATTATTTTCATACTAATGAAATGGCTGATACTTGATTGAACATATTAGCTCATATAAATATTGAGGCCACAAGGTATAAATCTGGAGAAGCCAGTGAGCTGGAGACCCAGAAAGAGTGAATATGGCAAAGGCCTTGACGGTCTATCGTAGAAAGTTCTTCCTCCTCTAAGAAGCTAGTGATTTTTTTTTGTTGTTGTTCTTTGAAGCCCTTCAACTAATTAGCTGAAGCACATATAAATGATGAAATATAATCTGCTTTATTAATCCAGAGAAAAAAATTTGTGCTTGGCATGGTAACACATGGCAGCAATCCCAGCATTCAGGAGGATGAGGCAGAAACATCACCAAGTAAAGGCAAGCCTGAGCTAAATAGACAGTTCCAGGCTAACCTGGGCAACATAATGGGACCCAGAATCTGTCTCAAAAGACTCATAATAAATAAATAAATAAATAAATAAATAAATAAATAAATAATGCCTTTCTATCAACTTTCTAACAGACCTGCTTGACAAAATGCCTGAGTCCCCTGGTCTAGTCATATTAATTCCTCAAATCGCCTCAGAGGAGAGATCATGGGTAGCAAAGAGCAAATAATATTTTCTTCATCAAATACAGAAGCATATGGGCATTGACAAAACCAAAGTTATTTTAAAACCATTCTTTATTCAGATCAAAAGAGTATGCAAAAACTGTGGAATTGTTATAGAAACAATGTCGATAAAACTGAGGATATTCAAGACTGAAAAAATAAATAAGAAGCTACACGGTGATAATTACCAGTTTATGATCTGGATCCTAGGCCAAAATGTTCTTATCCTTTGATTAAATGTGGCCTAAGTGCCAATATTCCCTTGTCTTAGCATTTCTGGACAAAATGTCACTGTCATCGGGAATAAAACACTCAAAGTTTTCCTGTGGAAAACATGAATCTCAACAATCAGCAGAGTATCATCTTTAGTGTGATGTGTTACAGTCAAAAAAAAAAAAAAAAACTCTGTCTTCAGCTGGATTTTTTCCTGAGAAACACTGAAAGTCTATTATAAAGCTTGTCATAAAAAAAAAAAAAATCTATCCTCAGCCCTAGATTAGCACGTAACTATCTAGTGATCCAGCGCGAGGTAGGATGTTATTACAGAAAACGCACATCCTCTTCCAAAAAAAGAAATCTCAGTAAGACCTGCAGAAATAATAGAGGTCTTATTTCACATTTGTTCTTTGCTAGAAGATGAGGGCCATCTTAGACTCATTCAAGTTCTCAAATATAAACCAATTTATCAAAGATTTCCCAGCACTTCTTGACTGGAATATAGCTTCTCTGGTTTGCCCAAACACTTCAGAATTACAGCTTTTTTTTTTTTTTTTTCAAAACCTCTCAGTAGAACACTCCAGATACTTACTTAGCATCTTATTTTTTCAATACTGTGAACTGAACAATATTCACTTAGAGGTATTATCTGATTACTAGGGCAGTGATCTTTATGTATAAGCTTTTTTCCAATATACTGAATTGTGCACTGCAACTGAAGGCAAAATGCTTGGTATTTGAGAATGAGTGTGGAAAAGATAGCACAGGATTACATTCTTCAAACCAGAAATTGCAGAAAGCTGACCAGGGATTAAAATAATTAACATTAATGGAATAGCTACTATTTTTCAGTCACTGCACACCCGTAAAATTCTCTCTATATAATTCATGCAGCTCATTTAGTATGTAAAACATTGCCTAACAATAAGTATTTAAGAAACATTTACTCACCAAGTGAAGCAATACCCTATTTAACCCTGTTAGCAGTTTCTGATTGAGATACACCATATCCCTCATTTTCAAAAGGAAGTAAATGAATCTTAGAATAGGACATAAATCCAAAGTCACACACTACTAATACATTGCTGAGATTAAAAATCATGTTGCTCTGGATCAAAGGATTCAGGGGGAAAAGGAACGCTCATTCACTGCTGGTGGGATTGTAAATTTGTACAACCACTATGGAAAGTTTGGAGGTTCCTAAATAGGTTGGATATAGAGATACCTATGGATCCAGCTATCCCTCTACTGGGAATCTACCTTCAAGGTTCCTGTCTTTATCACAGAGACATTTGCTCAACCATGTTTATAGCAGCTCAATTCATAATAGCTAAGAATTGGAATCAGCCCAAACACCCATCATTGAATGAATGGATATCAAAGTTGTGGGACATATACACCATGGAATTCTTCTCAACAGTAAGGGAAAATGACAAAGAAATTTAAAGATAAGTGAATGGACTTGGAACAGATCATGCTTAGCTACTTCACACAAGAACAGAGATACAAATGTTGCATATTCTTCTTCATATGCGGTTCCTAACCAGGTGAAACTTGAATAGTAAGCAAGCCTGACAGGTGAATTGAGACAGACAGTTGTGCTTATGAGATTCTGGTTATAGTTAAGAGATTATTTAAAGACAGAAAAGTCAAAATTATCAATACAAGTCCAACAGTGAATATAAAATCCATTTTGTTAGAACTGAATATATTATAAGAAATACAATTCTCACTTTCATAAATTCTACTTCAAAAGTTTCTAACAGTGTCACATATTTTAGAGATAGTCCTGTGGAGCCAACATACAGGCTATGACTCCTCAGCATATCTGACTCACTGGCATGCATACATATGCTATTCCATTAAGAAACACTGGGTTCAAAGATCCTGTATCACTTACCTTCTCCTTTCTGGGTCAAAAGACCTTCAGAAGGAAAGGGCTTACTTCAGGCTTACACATTTGAAGGGAAGTTTCATCAGTGGAGAAAGCATGACAACTAGATCATATCTTCCTACATCATCATCAAGCATGGAAAAGACAAGCTAGGCTGAATTAGTTCTAAATACCCAGTGGGGTGGACAAATAAACCCGGAGGGCCAACACTAGGTACACATCTCCTCCACCGGCAAGGCTCCAGCAGGTGGGTGGTAAGTAGGAAGTTTAAATCACAAATACTTGAGGTTATTTGAAGGTGGGTATTTTATACTCAAACTACAACAGACACCATGAGGCTTTTATAATTAAAATGAACATGCTACAAAAGGTATGTTTGTGCCAGGAATGTAATGTGTGGGTTATTTTCCCCAAATAAACTATATCTAAAAAGAGAAGATGGAAAAAAAAACACATACTTTTATTCTGGGGAGCATAAAATGTCGTATGTTCATACCAGATAGCAAAACAAATACTCATGGCAGAAGACCACCGCCAACTTTACCAGCCTTGAGAACTTGATATTTACTAAATCTGTGTTTCCCTGACCTCAGGAGTGATACCACATAGAATTCCAATCTCCTACTTTAATATAATGGAAACTCAGCAGCAATTATCCACAGTATATTATCAAACTCAGTATTTTTTTTACATAATAACATACAAAATCTCATAAGAAACAGTGTCTTAGAGCAAATGTTCCAATGTCAGCCTTGTAGGCATCAGCAGCAATAAATGCATTCAGATTTCTCTGTAATTTCTTGAAGACATCATTTCTAAGAAACTTTACTAGAACCTCCTTAAAATAATCCATATCATCCTTCTAAGATTAATAAAGCAAACTGTAAGTGTTATGTGGCAAAAGTAGTTAGGATTCATACTCCCAGAGAGAGAACCCAGCTCTATGTCTCCTATGCAAGGTAGCAGGGATTGCTATGTGACAGAAGGCATCAGAGACATCTTACAAAACACACATAATCAAGAATATTTCTTAAATCCTATGACAAGAAAACCTAGCCAGGGAAAGGCACAGTACCTAAAGGTCTCTCTTTAGGGAGATCATCACTTTGTATCTGCAATACTCCTTGGGTAGGTGATGATGGCTGATAAGCACAATCATACATGCCAATCAAAAAGAAAAAAAAAACCTGCCAGCATCCCTCACTCTACTCCACTCACTCAAGATATAGCAACAGATTATAGTTCTCTAAGACACAGATGTAAAAATAGATAAGAAGTAGCTAGGAAACCAGTTTCTAAAAAATGTTAGCCATAATTCAGACCCTACAAACCAAACTGATTAAAGTAGAAGACATTTCTTTGTCACAGCAAATCAGTCCTCTATACAGAGAAATCTTAATAAAAACTATCAAAAATTCTTGTTATAGACAGCTTCTTGATGCTGGGATGAATATCCAACCAGA
The DNA here is from genome assembly GCA_004024765.1 of Zapus hudsonius. Lineage (NCBI taxonomy): Eukaryota > Metazoa > Chordata > Mammalia > Rodentia > Dipodidae > Zapus > Zapus hudsonius. The sequence continues at coordinate 21,197 of PVHP010019145.1, forward strand.
CACAGATTATGGTGGAATGGGATTTATCTCAGTTTACAGATCCAAGGGGAAGTTCCATCAATGACAGAGGCAGCTGCTTACTTCCAAAGATCCAAGCACTGAAAAAAAATGCAGCAAGCCAAACACTAGCACCATCCCACAAAGAAACCTGCCATTGCTAAAACCTCACTGAATACCTGAATATCTTTGGGCTGGAATCCAGATCCACTTCCAGTGACTCTTTAGGGATGGACTCCAGGATCTTCACCCAGTGACACTTCCTGTAGCCAGGTGGCTGGAGATCCAAGTTACAAGTTTCATTTTTAACACCTGAGTCAACTGAGGATATACATTTAAAAAATCACAATTCTACTAACATGTCATTCTTTATCACCTCTATTTATGGACACTTCAGTACAAGCCTGATGTTCTATGCTACTTTGTTCAGACTCACCCACCACTACAGTTTGGAAATAAGTATTTCATTAGGCTTCCTGACTAAACCAAAAAGCAGAAGAGCAATGGATGTGTCCCAACATAAAATCAAAATTTCCTTAAAGCATTATGAGATCCTTTTGTGTGTGTGTGTGTGTGTGTGTGTGTGTGTGTGTTTTTCTTTTGGAACTTGATCATGTGGCTCTCTAGTGTGAGCTGTGCAGATGATAAAATTGTGTCACAATGTCAAAAGGCCTGACATATCTGTAATATCTAGCAAAACCTATCACACTTAAAAAAATAAGTACCTGATAGTAAACAATTTAAAACATCATTTTTCCTGTTAAATGTCTAGAGTGTAATACAAAGTTGTCATGAATTTGTAACCCAGAACAAGTGAAATGTTGAGATCTGACTTTTGGGTTATGTTCTCTGTAACTGTGAAGTATGTGCCTAGTCTTCTCTTTCACCTAGAGTATTTACAGGATTCACTAATGTGACAGTCATTCATTAAAACTATATCTTATTTTAACATAAACCACTTCTTTACATTCCAATTAGTCCTTCCCTATAGTCTTTTAGTTCAATGATTTTTTCCCCACTTAGAGATGAACAAGAAGTTGTTTGAACAACTATGATAATTCCACAGTTTTATAAAACAGCAAACCAAATGCAGATCCAGGCAGAGTCCAAGGCTACATTCCCTCTCTGTGACCACGATAAAACCTCACACACAACCTTACTGAGCATGACAGACATGATAAGAATGCCTTGAATTTCCATGGAGGTGGGAAAATTCTCAAAATGCCAAGTCTTTGTATTGTTTAGGATGTCACCTGGATGGTTCAGAGATTAAGTATCAGTCCCCAAGTTACTTTATATAGATTCAAATTCTAGACACACTGGATTGTTTAACGGGAATGAGTATAATTTATTTAATGAAGGGGGGAATCTAATTCTTTCCTCTCTGATGTCTAAAAATAGTTCTAAGGATTTCATTCTTAATTTACAGAAAAGGGCTTAGAATAGAGTTAAGTGTGGAGGGTGAGAAATGTATTCTTAGTTTTGTATGCTCTAAATATTGACCCTAATTTCTTAGTTTTAGTTTTAATGCCTTCACAGTATGGTCATGGCTATAATAATGGATCTCTTTTTGAATATTTTATTGTTCTTTGACATTTTAAGTATCAACCCAGTAAAAAAAAAAAACATGGCCAAAACTAACTATGCTAAAAAAGAAGTATTTGCTAAAACTAGATACCAGACCTTCATATCCAGGTATAACCCTTGCTCTCTGACCATATTGTTATAAAAAAATACCGAAGTTGAGTCTGTCTCTGTAAAGTGAGTTTTCAAAAACATATTTTATTTATTATTTGTTGGAAAGAGAGAAAAAAATAGGCTGGTAGAGAGAAAGAATGGGTGTACCAGGGCCTCTAGCCACATCAAACCAACACCAGAAGCATGTGACAACTCTGCTTAATGTGGTTACTGGGGAATTGAACCCTGATCCTTAAGCTTTGTAGGCAAGTCTTTAACTACCGAGCTATCTCTCCATCTCCTATAAAGTTTATTTCACATCTTTTTAATTCAACAAGCCAAAGGGAAATCAAAGATTTTCTCCCTTTTCATAAAGAATGCAAATTGTAGCTGAGGAGTTGATATGATGGTGGTTCTCCTTGAAGGAAAGTAGAGAAGGATGCAGGGTGTTTAAGTAGAAAGTGAAAGATAAGATGAGAATAGACAGTGTGTTCATGATGATTCTCTTCCCCTTACACATCCAAAACACAAATAGCCTTTCATCTCCATTTGGTTGCTAAGACAGTTCATTGTGAATGCACTCACTTTGAGGGAGGGATCATGTTAGGAACCTTCATTGACTAGAACACATAGTAAAAGAGTAGAGTTGTGATGAATATGGAAATTAATCAAAAAGAAAAGCATAGTTTTCACACACATGTATCTAAGGAATTAATGATTTCTCTTTATTAAAATAAATGTGTCAAGACCATAAAATGTGAGGAATAATTAAAAATGTAAGATTAAATGCTCTGGAAACTTTGCCCAATCTTTATTAATGAAAGAATGTGCTTAAGCAGAAACCAGCAGTAGAAATACAAATTATAAGAAAGTGTTACTATTAGAAATTTTCAAGTAAAGGTCTAAGGAAAAATAAATGAGCTAAATTATAATAGCTTTAAAAGAGAAGTCAAGAAAAGAGACAGAAGCAATTCAATTTTAAACATGGCCCATGGCAGTAAATGATATACTTTGAGTTCCAAAGGTAACTGAAAGAAATGTCTTGGGCACTTTCAGGAATGAATTGGAACGCAAGAATTCAATAGTCTAGAGGCAAGCTCTGGGCACAGATCCATTCCGAAACACATGAACTAAGTTTCCTGTGTGGCCAAAAGTATGTGTCTACAGGTAAAATATACACTGCACCTGTGCTCAGTGAACCAGTGTCAATGATCAAACAGGATCCTATTGGGAAATCGTACCTACCTCTATTAGTTGCTTACAAAACTTCCCAAACCAAAGTAATTTAAGGAAGGAAAGAGTTTCTTTTCAGCTTACAGTTTTGAATGGAAGCTCATCATGACAGTGAAAGCAAGGTAAGTGCAGAAAGCCAGAGTGACATTGTCAGGTGCACATCACATCAGAGTGACAGCAGGCATCAGCGACACCTTACAGAACAGACATGGAAAGTAAAATGAAAGAACGGAAAAGGGCCGGGGTTGTCATAAAACCTCAAGTTCTGCCACCAGCAACACACTTCCTTCAGCATGGCTCCACCTCTTAGTGTTCTACAATATTCCAGAACAGCACCTGGTGTGGAATAAGTATTCATCAAATGAACCGATGGGGATTTTACATTTTGTATTCACGCCACCACCTTACCTCTTTACAATAGGAAAAGTAAATGAGGCTATGGAATTAATGATATAAACATTTTGATTGAAAATAAAATTCCTTAGCAGTTTTTACATTGTAACTTTAGTCAATGTATGAGCATGAAAAGATGATAAATGCTGCAACATACGATAATTTAAAAAGAAAAAAGAAAAAAGAAACCACACACACATGTGAGCTCTCTGGAAAATTCCTTGCATGGTGCAATATGTAAAGAGGCTGAGAGGAGAGAAAATTCAGTGCTACCTGTGGAAGTTTCCCAAGAAAAGGTTTGGGATAAGAAAAGAAATGTTAAGTTAAAAAGGTTTCCAGGCAGAGAAACCTGTAGACCAACACAAACAAGGTCATGCCGTAGACGGCAGCTAAAGTTAGATTACCTTTTCCAGGTAAACTTGATCTGTAAGGAGCCACCAGGAACATGGTAGAAAATTGAACAGGCAGAAAATCAGGAGGGTCAGGTCATTAAGTTTTTGTATCATGCTCTGGAATTGTTATTTTAACCTATCCATGTTGTGATCCCCTGGAGAGCATGATGTATGCAAATGGAATATATTTAGCATTCTGATTAAAGAAAGTTTATTCTGGTGACAAAGGGGATATCATAGAGTAGTGTTTCAAGCTCAGGCTCTATAAAGAGACAATTCAGGATGCAAACTCTAGGCAGTGTGCTCAGTTTTCTTATGTGCAAAAGTCAGAGGAGAAGGTCTGTGCACAGGGTTGGCGGCTTGGGAGGTTATGATGCAGGAGTGTGTAGACTCAGCTCAGGGCCTGGCTCATTAGGTTGTGAGCTAAAGGCAGCTACTGTTACTGCATTTGAGGAAGAGATAATACAAGAGAAGGAAGAAATCAGAAGACCAATCAGTCAGAGACCCTGAGAGAACCCTGAGAGAAGGGTACTTGGGATTATTTTAAGAAGGTAAACAAAGGAAGCAGCAATAGAGATGGAAAATTGTGTACGTATTCAGGAAAATAAAACAAATCACCTGACATGGAGGTGCATGTCTTTAATCCCAGCACTCGGGAGGCAGAGGTAGGAGGATTGCCGCAGGTTCAAGGCCACCAGCAATACCCTACCTAGAAAAACAAAACAACAAAAAAAGTAAAGAAAATAAATCAATTAAATTTTCTTTTTTTCATAGATCCATATAATGGTCCACAGTTGTTCATTTGTCATACATGAGTATATTATGCAATGTTGAAATCATGTAAAATATTTATCTTCCCATGCTTTTAACATTTCTTTGTGGTGACAATAGTAAAAAATCCTTCTTCTAGCCTTTTTAAAATAATAATAGACTATGGTCGCAAAAGTCACCCTATGGAGTCAGAGACTTCCAGAGAGATGAGATGGAAAAGAGATGAGCTAATATTTCTGATATTAGGGATGAGAGAGATGGTGTATGGCTGGTTCTTTATCACACTGAGATTAGGCAAAAATGGTCTGGGGGCTAGAAATTAAAATGTTCACATGAACTCAACATTTAACCATAAGCTATAACACTAAGAATTCACTTCCATTTCTCTATTTTCCCCAAACAGAAACATAGATAAGAAAAATGGAAGGTGTGGAATTCTTATGCAGATATAGTGAACATGCATGTGAAATCAGGGAACTGATGCTTGAAGGAGTATGATAATTAGAAATGATTTTTAAAGATATTCTGAAATCTTAATTACTTATAAATATACTATTAATAATATGGGCTTTTTCTTTCTCCATGCTTGATCCCAATAATTTCTTTCTAAAATTCTAGGAAACACAAAACACAATATGAGTAATGTTTATACTTCAATGTGCTTATCTCTACACGCAAATGATGGTTCTTTAAAGCACCCATAAACATTCCATTCTCAACTACAAATTTAAATGTAACATTTTTAATTTGCTAAAATTCTCCATTTCCGAAGAAAGTAACAGCTTTAGCATTTTTATTAGATGGCTTTTTTCCTCTCCCTTGCACTTTAGAAGTCAGCCTTGTGCAATTTAATCTTTCAAAGAATCCGTTTGCTGATAAACTACAGAGAATGCATGTGTCTGATTTGACCCAAACCTTTCAGTTAATAAATATGAGAGAGAATCTTGTAAAAGGAAATGCAATCAGGATTTTCACAGGAGGTTTTTCCTGAAGGGTAAAAATAATAGTAGAGTTTGACTCACTTTTATACCTGGGAGCATAAGATGTCCTTGCCAAATATCTTTTGGCAGAGCTCCTTTCAGAAAGACACTTCCAAAAGATAAGCAAAGCATGAAAGATAGGAACATCGGACAAAACAAAATGAAAGAAAAACATTTCCTGAAGCATTTAAAAGAACAGCATGCAAAAGTTTGTTTGTATTTATCGAATTTACACTAAGTAACTTTTTAAAATGGAATGATGAACTTTAAGCTATTTACTACCTATATGGTCTAAACATCTTTCTGTCTTTCTTATTCTTTCTTCCCTCCTTCCTTCCTTGCTTCTTTATTTTTTTATTTATTTGGTATTGTTTACTAATACAGTTCATTTTTTTTTCTTTTTAGCTAGGAGTATAAGTATAAAATAATTAGGATTCTCCAAGACATATTTAAGGAAATGTGGACTAATTTTGTAGCATTGATGATTTGGACTAAATAAAATAATAAGCTATCGTTTTGTAAATAGAGGTGATTTCACTTTTTTGTGTGAAATTTCTTGTGGGATTAGCACTGTTATTAATTATTATCAATTACTCTCATTCTCCATATGCCACTTCTTGTGATTATATGGATTTTTCATTGTTTTTAAATAAAAAAGTGAAAAAAACACACATTAATAGGAGAACAAAGGCACAAAAACTTAGTCTCATTATTCAGAAAATGTAGGTACTGAAAATTCAATGCTTATTTACATATACCATCCATATAAAAGAATTCTTTAATGGGCCAAAACAAACAAGTTTAAGCACATAAATAAAAGCAATTCTTTAGAAAACTAAAGCCAAAGATATATTTGCCCTTTAAATATTAGGTGAATTTTAGAGGAAGGCGTTGAGTTTATTATGATTTGCATTCTGACTCCCATAGTGGTTCTCATCACTAATTTTATACTCTGTGAATTTTTAACTTTCCCATATTAAAACTTGGAGTTTAATAAAAATCAGAAATAAAATTATTTTATGTTTACTGTATGTACATACAAACATAAAAACATCAGACTTTTACTTTGAAACATTTATCATGATAAAATAATATATGTTCCTTCTAGAAAAATATAATAAAAATCAGTACTATTACAGAGTTTATTCTCTTTAGTGCTTAACAAATTAGTTTTTTCACATATATGAATACGAAGAGGAACATGTATCTAGGTTTTGAATCTATTTGTACCTTACTATTGTAAGAATGGTATTCATTTCTATGTAATTTTCATCAGAGAGGCTAGTTGTACAGATCTCATAAATACTAAAACTACACACTTTGACATGTGAATTTAAGTCTGAGGAACATACATTGTCCAACATTAGGCGTTAATGAGTGGAAAGAAAAAAAAAACAATAAAGTGAAGTTTTGTGTGCTACTAGAGATAGGAAAGAAAATGGCCTTAAAGTGCCAGTTATTCACTGGCATCAGAAACTCCTTGGGTATATATTATTACAATCTAGGATTGTTTAACCCAGTGGCTTGGGCTCAGTCCTGAAAGAGAAATCAAATTAAGAAAACACTTTCTGAGCTCCACCATGTGTTTGTGGAATACAGAAGAGCAAGTGTGATCACAGGAGTGTGATCTAAGATGGACTGGGTCCTTGTACTCTAACAAACACTACTTTGGCTCAGACTTGAAATGGACAATGTATCCCAGAAGATAAGTCCAAGTTTTTCTTGTTTATCCTCTGGACTCTAGACCATGCACTGACTGAGGCACACTGCGATGCAAGGGCAGTGTTAGATAAAACAGACAGGAGTGAGTTACTTTGTCTTGCAGGGCATATGAAATGGTCCCATGGTTAAGTGGAGAAAATGAAAGTCAACAAGAAATGATCATAGGGGAATCTGACATAGGAGAAACATGTCAAAATATTTTGGCACACTTCAACTTTACCACAATTGGAACACAGTGATTATATTATTTTCTGCCACATGCTTCATTTATCCCCACCCTTTGGCTACCAAATGCAATATAAATATCTTGGGGCTGGAGAAATAGCTTAGCAGTTAAGGCACTGACCTGCAAAGCCGAGGAATTGGTGTTTGATTCCCCAGCACTGATGTAAAGCCAAATGCACAAGGTGGCACATGTGTCTTGAATTTGTTTGCAGTGGCTTGAGGCTCTGACTCTCTTCCTAGTGTACAATGGTTTTTATGCCATCAGTTTCAAAAATTTTGCAGTGCTTGCTTGCCAGTCTGTGGTCAGCTTAAGTAAAAATTGATGGAGTTGAGGTTGAGGGTCTGTGTTCTCTCTCTGTCTCTCTGTCTGTCTCTCTGTCATTCTATATCTCTCTCTCTGTCTGTCTCTCTGTCATTCTATCTCTCTCTCTCTCTCTCTCCCTCTCCACTCTCCAAAACACCATAAGCAAATTAACTGGAGTTTTAATGGAGCTGCAAAGTGGTCTTACATATTTGACAATGTATCATTAAATTCAAGTAAAATTGACTAATTTTTGCATTTGCAAGCTAGCCAGAAAAAATCCAAGTTTATTTTTTCAACAGAAAGGGATGTTCTTGCACAGATTGTGCAGAAGCAATGAATTACTAGTGAATATTCAAAATAACAAGGTGAGGAATGAGTTAATGCCAAAATACTGCCTTCCCCTCAGTTCTCCAAATGTGAAATAACTGCCAACTGTAGTTACTGCTGTTAATTTCAGAATTTTACATGAGAAAATAGTAACCAAAGGAGAGACTTTAGAATTAATGAAGTGAGGTTACTATAAGACTTTTAAAGGGACCAACCACAACATTCTTGTGACTTGCATCACCTGATTCCCCTTTGCTTTTCTCCACAGTGAGTGCACTGGCAATATTAGCAGCTCAGAGTTATATCTGTCTTCTAGGCTGGAGGCTTTTTTAAAAAATATATATTTATTAAAAAAGTTTCATCATATATATATATATATATATATATATATATATATATATATATATATATATTGTCCATAATGAGTTACATTATTTAGTGGGCAAACAATGCGTTGTCATCCCGAATTCCCCAACTCCCCCCCTCCCAATCCCTGATCAGTTGTATATCCTCCTCCGTGGGCTGTCTGTATTAGTCCTTGTGGCAAGGGATCCTGGATATCTTAGTACTAAGCCCGGTCTTCCTGGCCGAATTGTGTTGTTACTGATGGGTGCCATGCCTCCGGACAGTTTAGGCTGGAGGCTTTGCATAAGTAAATATCCTGAGCATTTCTCACATCCTACAGAGCAACAGTACACCTGCAATCTTCCAGACAAATCAATGGATTGCCAAAGCTTTAAAGCAATAATGGATACCTCTGGCTTTGCCACACTCTCCATGCCACTCAAATTTTCTAAGATTAAAATGATAAGATTTTTAACAGATAACTACTGTAAGTGATATACAAGTAACCCTATCTATCTATCTATCTATCTATCTATCTATCTATCTATCTATCTATCTATCTATCTATCTGTCTGTCTGTCTGTCTGTCTGTCTGTCTATTGAGAGAGAGACAGAGAGAGAGAGAGAGAGAGAGGAGATTATAATCTGTGGTTACGGAAACATCTCAGCATGTTAATGATGTAATAAAAAGCAAAGGTGGTCACTAGTACATTGCACTCATGTTGAAAAATGATTGAACCAATTTTCATATGCATCCATATTCTCAAAGATATCATCAATTTGAACATGCAAAGAACTTAGGGCTTCCAGAATACATACATACTGGTTACATTTCACATCTCTGTGACAGAATACTTAAGAGAAACATTTTAGGAGAAGAAAGTGCTTTTTCTTTCCTTTCCTTTTTCCTTTTTTTTGTTTGTTTGTTTGCTTGCTTGCTTTATTATCCATAATTAGATACACTTAATGAGTGAATAATGTGTTGGTGTTCTCAGTTCCTCAGTTTCCCTAGTCCCTATCCCCAATCAACTGGGTATCCTCCTTGGTGGGGATTCTGGATCATGGGGTAGGAGGTTATGGTAAGCCTAGGAATCAACCCAGTTCCACCTCCCCCCCTTTGTGTGTTCCTTCTGAGGGGTGCCATTTCTCTGGATATTCTCCTCCACCATGGCTTTGACATTCTTTCCACCCCCCTCTTCAGCTCAATTCCCTGAGTCATGGTGGGTGAATATTAAGGCTGCTTTATTGTTGAGGTCTTAGGGGTCTCTGTAATTCTGCTTTACGTTGTGATGAAAATCGTTGGTGTCAGTTTCCCTGGCTTATCCTGGGTTGACTTACTAGCTGTGGTTGTGGGTTTCTCGCTTATCCCACCATTCTCTGTGGGGTTCCATGTGGATCCTCCACTGTAGCTCATCTCTTGCCAGGATGTCAGCTATTGGCCTGAAGTCCATCGGTAGGGTTGGAGGAGCCACAGCTCTCTTGCTGCCTTCTGAAAAGTACAAACAGAATCTCCATTGGAGAGTGAGATCAGTATAGGTTATGTATAGAATCTCACAGTATAGAAATGTGAGATACACTTTTCTGAATTGGCTAGATTCTACTGTTAGTAGCCTCTTTGCAAATCACCTGTAAAGTGCATTTCTCTTTGGGGTCCCAAGGTTTTGGTTCCCAGTGCATTTTGCCCTGAGTCCCCAGTTCCAGTCAAGGGCTCCCAGACACTGAGTGGATTATGTGGCCAAATTAAAAGCTGTTGATTGCCTCCCCCAGGCTTTGGCACTTCCATTGTACACGTGTTTGTTTCTTGGTTCACTGTTCTCTCCAAGTAGGAAGTGTGTAGAGCCTACTAACGGTTGGTCTCTGTTTACTCCAAATATCATTGACCAGTATCCCCTGGAAGCTTATGTAGTGACTTCCAGCCCTGCACTAACTATATTATAAAACCAGGAATTTAAGATATCTGTGACTAATATGCTGCAGATACAAGTGAGTAAAGCCAACAGCTATGAAAATGCAGATTAGCATGATAATCAGAGAAAACTGGTAAGAGAAAGATCAAACTAAATACTCAAAGGAGAAGCACAATGATAATTGTTGTTGTTTTAATGGGTTCAATAGAATAACAGTTGGTCAAATCTCAGGGAACCTCTGAGCTTAAACAATAAATATTTCCATATCTGAATATGTGAAGTGAAATTATCAATCAAAAAAAAAAACTTCAAGAATTGTGAAAAACTATAGGAAACTGTTGCAGTCAGCTTTCTAGTTGATGCGCAGAAAGAACCCAAACAAAAGCGGCTTATGGAGGAATGGGTCTATTTGGCTTATGGACTCGAGGGGAGACTCCATTCTGGTAGGGAAAACGATGGCATGAGCAGAGGGCTGGACATCACCTCTGCCACAGCACTGCAAACAGCGGCAGGAAGGTGTGCCAAACACTGGCAAGGGGAAGCTGGCTTATAACCCATAAGCCTGCCCCCGACAACACAGCTCCATCGAGGTTGTAAAACCCAAACTGCCATCAGCTGAGGATCGATCTATCAGAACACATTCATTTGTTTATGGGGGACACCTGGATCAAACCATGACAGTCCGCCCCTGGCCCCCACAAACTAATAATCATTCAAGATATAAACACAATATGTTCAGCTCAACTCTTAAGTCCCCGCAGCTTTCAACTGAGCCATAATACCAAAAATAAACCCATAAT
>PVHP010019146.1:0-32199 GCA_004024765.1 Zapus hudsonius
AAAAACTGAGTGAGCGCTCACCAAAAGTTGAAATCTCAAACAAAATAATAATTATTATTGCAATAAAAATAAAAATACCTCAGTGGTTGTGGTAGTTTTGAATAATTGTCCCCCAAAAGAATTAAGGGTTTATTAAAATTGTAAATTGTCTCCAGCCAGTTCTGGCTTGAGGAAGTGTGTCACCTTGGCCAGATCCTAGGGTTCAGCCATAAGGTATTTCTGGGGTGGGTCTGGAATTTTAGCTATGTATATGCAAAAAGCAGTCTGAGCTCAAGCCTGGAGTTCCTTTTGTTAGTTTGGAGTGTGCTTGCTTGTGGTGCTGGTGGTGGGCTTCTGTTTCTGTCTCTGTTTGCTTCTGTGAAAGGGGGCCAGCCTTTCCTTAACTTCTTCCCCAGGATCTGTTCAATAAATTTTCCTCCCCAAATCGTGCCTGGTTTGAAGATTCATCCCAGTGGCGTGTGGCTGACTACGACAGTGGTCAAGCACTTACTCACTGTCCCGTGACTGTGGATGAAGAGCTTGAACCAGCAAGATGGAATGTCACTCTGCCAATACATGTATGTTATATGTGGAACAGTCAAGGTTAGAGCCCAGCTGCCCACCCTTAGGCTTCCTCCCCAAACACATGGCCATGTGATGTCACAGATCCTGGTTAGCATGTCACACCCAAGTGGCCAGGACTGTGGATTGCATACCATTTAGACTCTTAGAGGAAAGAGAAAGTGCCTCGCTACCTCTGCATACTGACATGGCGTGCCAGGTACTTTTTTACTATGGAAGAGAATTTTCTGTACATGGTGGGACATTTTATAATACACCAGGCATCTGTGAAAGCTGTTAGTCAACAATGTCTGGAGACCTTGCTAACTGTCCCTCCACCCCCGTCCCCCTGGGACAAAATCAAGCCACTGCGAATGCCTGCTCTGATGGTCTCTGTGCTTCTAGGCCCTGATACCCACTGCAAGACTGAACTTCCCATTCCCATTACTGATCCTTTTCAACTTGACCTTTCCCAGTTGCCAACAATCACACTTTGTCTCAGTTTGGTCCATAACAAAATAAAGATGACACTTCACTGAAGTAATATGAATTTTCAAAGCTTCGCCCCAAATAATGTATATTAAAAGACTAAGAACATGATGATACTCAACAAATACAATTGGTCTTCATTTTGCCTTTCTATATTCATAATTTATTTTGACAACTTTATACATTAATATAATGTATTTTGATTATTTCACCCCATTACCTTCTGTTGTCCACTTCCCATTCCTGCTGAATTCCTTCTTTCTAGTTAGTTCTTCTTCTACTTTGAGGTCTTTGAGCAGCTAAGTCTCTGCTCATTGCAAAAGGAGCTTAACTGGCAAAGCTGAGAGAAGCATTAATCTATGGGTTTATGATAAATATTTAGAAGACATTTTGACAGGAACAGTATGTCCATTTAGCAAAACTAATAGTGATCATTTCTCTCTAAGGGCAAGCACCTCCCCAGCCATGGGCTTTTGATCAAGTTTACAGAACTAGGCACAACATCCTTCCATGGAGCAGATCTCCAATCCCCTCAGAAATCCCACCACAATTACATCAGTAACTCTCCTGGATAGTTAGTTATGTAGCTCGCAGGGTCCACTGCTGGGTGAGACTGTTGATGGCTTTCTTCCACAGCAGCCTGCACTGAACCTTCTGGCACTATGAAAGCTAGCCAACAGGGAGGAAGCTTCCAGCTCAGTTCTAGGTTGATTTCTCGGTGTTCTCCAACTGAATTATGTGGTATCTTCAAAACTAGGCTCTTATCACCCAGTTTATTCAAAGCAGTGAATAGCCAGTATTGTTTTGGTGGTCTCTGAGGCCTCCCTGACAAACTTATTGTGAGGTATATCACCTCAGGAATTGTGATTTTTGTTTAATAATCTATAAATCCTGTGACCAGCATTATCCACCAGTCCACCGGTGCAATGCATCTCTGGTCAAATTCTTTAAAAAAAATTATATACATTAGCTTGCAAAGTAGTAGATGTCCATTTGTTTTTTTTCATACCTCCTTGTTTTTGGATAACCTTCCTCCCTGCTCACTCCTATCTCCCATTCCCCCATCCATCCACATTTAAACTTCTCCATCTTCTGTTATGTTCATCTTAAGTAATAAAGTAAGCCAAATTCAACTCTTTCTTACCCTCCCATGAAAGACACTAATCATTTACAGATACACAACACACACTCAAAATTTGATGACAACCTTAAAAATGTCAGTTCTCACATTTGACAATTTTGCTTGTATACATTAATAAACATTTGGGAGCATCTGGACCAAGAATGATGCTCCTTTGTTTTTAGCCACATGGCTTTTGCTTCTCAGATACAACCTACAAGTGATTTTAGTCCATTATGAAAGTTTGCAGGGCTGAGATCATCATTTCTTTTGTTTCAAAGAAGACCATGATGTCATTATATTTACATAACAATGCCCCAGAATTTGATGCAGAATGAAATTCATTTCGCATACTTGACAGTGTCTTTCCGTTTTGCTTTGTGTGTGTGTGTGTGTGTGTGTGTGTGTGTGTGTGTGTGTGTGTGTGTGTGTGTACACAGGCATATGTGTCCATGTTTTGGAGTAAATACATATGTGATATCATTATTTATACTTGTGTGCAAAATATACACATATACATGTCTATTTAATTCTCTGCATCAATGGGAAAATTATGTGACTGTCAAACAGCCATCTGCAGCAGAGAGGGAAGAGAAAAAGAAAGTGTAACATCTTGCCCAATCTACATAGAGCTCACGTACACAAGTACCACCCATCTCAGAAGGCAACCCCCCCAAAAAAAACAAACTAGTACTCTCTTGCCTCTAATGGTTTGATAACAGCCATTATTGGCAACAATGTAAATGAAAAGAAAATAAAAAGAGGCATTTTTATGGAGTGCCCATTAAGAGCAGCATGGACACAAACTCATGAACTTGGAAAAGAAATAAACAGACTGGTTGCGAAACAAAAGCTGGGCTTCATTTACAGTCTCGTCGATGGATAGTTTGTCGTTAAAAAGATAGAGCTCTTCGAACGGTCCCAAGGGAAAGACTTAAAGTGGGATAAGACAGAATCCAGTGGAGGGTGAGGACATGAACCAATTTTAAATAATTGCTATTCTATCCTAGAGCCAGAGAGATTGTGTTGAATCCTGGCCCATCAGCCTTCCTGCGGGAGGGCTTTTACACACCCAACTCCAAGACACCAAGAAGCCCATGGCATCATCCCGTAGGGAAAGATGGAAGAGTCCATGCCTTCACTATATGATCACGTAGGTCTTATAGACTTGTATGTTTGCCTTGCTGGTTGGCCATGTGGCCTCATTTATCTTTAGAACGGTGTCTGTAAATTCTCCCGTGAAACTCAAAAGGTCATTTAATCAAGCTGTTTGCCTTTGACCTCACTAAATCAATTGAACTTCATAAATCCTTCTATAGAAAAGATACTGGCATTTCTCTGTACATGAACTCATTTAAGAGACTTTGCATACCTTGAGAGCATAATCGTGGCCATTCCCATTATCTCTGTATTTACCATGTAGTTTTGGATGATAGAGGATACATGAGAAAATTTACTAACTTAGAAATCGGGCAAACATTGTCAAGCATTCAATTATGCTAATGCATTCTTTGGTGAGGACTGAGCATCCTGGAACCTTTATAAAACAGAGGTGAAGACTGTGGGAATTTATTGTGGAAGTCCCTGAACAAGGACTGGAGACCACAGTCAAGGCCCAGTAAGCACCAATTATCCCTGTGAGCACTGGTCTTATTGCATCTGCATCCCAACAGATGACAAGGACGGCTAGGAAAACTACCCCCACTGCTGGGATGGAAAATGAGCGGCACGCTTTTCCATTGCCCACAGCTTGGAGTGATGTCATGGACTGAGGAATTCTCTGGAGAAGGAGCTGACAGAAGAGTTTATGGGGAAGTCGACAGGAGAGATTAAAAATAAAAAGAACTTGGACTTCATGTGAGATTGCAAATCTGAGTGCCATCCATTGTTCTAAAAGAATGGGAAAGAAGACAGACCCAGGGGTGCTCAGAACTTCACCTTCATTCAGTCATTGAGATCTGCTGAGGGCTGAGGTGAAACCATTGCAAAGTTTAGCTGGTAGCTGGCTTTTGGAAGCTCAAGGTCTGGACAGGGAAAGAAGAATGTAAATGGGCCCTTGTAGTTGAAATGGAAGGTACTAGAACAGGGTGGAAGCCATGATTACACCTAATCCCACCCATGGACAAGTAGATCTTCCTGGAAGGAAAAACAAATCGGGACTCCTAAGGACTTTGAAGGACTTAGAAACATCACAGTTGCTACCATTCATGAACTGTGTACCCTTTTGCTTAAACTTTCTGAGTTTTGTTCTTTTTCTACAACATGGGGTAAACAATCTGGAATGTGCTGATATATCTTATGTATGTAGTACATATACAGTTGGCCTTTCCTATCTATAGATTCTGCATCCATTCATTCAACCAATTGCAAACTGAAAATATTTTAAAGTATCTACATCGATATGAGTCTGTACTAAATAATACAGCATAAAAACTCTTCCATAGAATTCACATGGTATTAGGTATAGTGAGTAATCTTGAAATGGCTCAAAGAAATATACTGAAAGGTTGCCTAGAATATATGCAAATACTATGTTATTTTAAAGTAGGGACTTCGGTATCCTCAGGTTTTTATACCTGAGCCTATCAGGAATGTGTATTTTAGAGTAGCAGGAACAACTGTGCTTAAGAAGCATAAAAGTGCTTCGTCAAGGTTTAGAACATATTACCTACTGTGGCCCACGTTAGACTGTATTGGCAAGCTGAGTTTCTTGGGGGTAGTTCCTCACCAACTCAAGTCTTTGCTTTGAGATCCATTATTCTCTATTACCCCATTCTTATGCTTCAAAATTTGACAAGCAGGGCAAGGCTTCTCCTTGGCAGGGTAGATTGCTTCCTTGCTCTCTCCTTGAAGCTATTGCCCATCCCGCCCTATCTTTCTGTCCATGCCTGTCTTAAAAGGCCTCGGAGCCCTGCTGAGTACAAGAGGGCATGTTTAATGCTGGGCACACACCCATGGGGACCACTTCCCAGACCTCAGCTTCTCCCCTCATAATTGAAGTGGAGGCTTTGAAATGTTCTGTGCGGCTTTCTCTGAAGTTGCAGCTGACCAGTTTCTCCTGCTGCCTCCCAAACCTTTAATTTGTCAGTAAAATGGTTCGGTTTAGTTATGACTACTGGGGTTTTTCCATTCTCTGGCGGCTGCTGAAATGCAGCCTGGTGAGCAATGCCTATTTTTCTGAGAACTCCCTTGCACAGACCTCAGGCGATCGCTGGGAGCTGCTTCAAAGGGGAAGGGATGACTGATATCCTTCAGGACACCTTTGGCTACCTGGGGAATGTGAGGTCCAGTTTTTATTTCGCTGAGGGTTAAAGTTACATGCCACTCTCTCCTAAGCAAATATAGCTACAGCCCCATGTCAATTTTTCTCATGGTCACTTTGCCCTTGACCACCTGTATAACTTATAGAAGTTACCTGCAACTTCCTCAGTCTCAATTTTCCCATCTATAAATGGGGAATAAAATAAGACCTAATAGGAAATTTGAAAGCCAATAGGAAATTGCAGATGGTTTTAAAGGTACAAGTAAGTGTGTGGGTATAATAATTTTAGCATTGGAGGAAGTTTGTTTTACATATATTCACATATTCTAGGCACAGTATATTTGAATGACAAGCACAGCTACTGTACACACATTGTCACTTTCTGACTTCAAAGGCCCAGAGACCACTGACATTAGCTAGATCTTTGGGTGGGATTTTGCTTCCCAGATCTCCTTTTCCATTCTGGAATCTTGGACCCAACAAGCAGAGAGAACTAATATCTATAGAGAAAACTGTAATATCATTTTTAGTCTTAGCTTAGGAGTCACTTCGCTCCATAGAGCTGAGGAAGGTGTTGGAGTTGGGCCTCCTTCTAATTGTTCCTCTTTGACTAGATGAGAGTTGGGTCTATAATGTGGGATGCAGGTACCTTTCCCAGGTCTGCTGCATAAATGAGTCAAGTTGCCCTCCAAATGGATGAATGAACAAATGCTCCTTCTCTCCAGTGTTGTGTGACCCCTTTCCAATAAGAGCACTAGCCCACTGGAACTTCAGCAACCTCTGCTTGATCTTGCAAAGGAGCTCCTACTGTGATAGGTGGGAGGGGCAGATTCAGGGAGGTGGAAGTAGAGATGCTGATGTGTTGGTTTAAACACACCCTACCCAAGGCTAGGCAGAGGAGGCGTCACTGGCTCCATTTTGTAATCAAAGGTGAGAAGAGACCTATCTTTTTACCCTCTCAATCACTGATGCTTTAAGAGAGACAAAGAATCAGAAAGAGACCCAGTGAATGAAGCAGCCTGAGGGATCAACCAGCTCTCAGGCTCTGCACTCTGGAGGTCCATATTCCTGCCTTCAGGCAGGAATCTACTTTCACACAGTAGCCCCAAGGGATTTTCTCCCTGTTTGCCTCTCAAACGTTCAACTGGGCTAAGTTTGCCCGCATCATACTGTATGCAGGGCGATGGTAAATACATCAGGAAAGACAAGGCCAGCTCCTATGCCCAGTAGCCATATGTTAGAGAGGGTCAAGAAAAGTCTTTGAAATAAGACTTCTTGGAGAAGGGTTTACTTTACCAATTGGATGTTGTTGGATGAGTCATTTCCTCCCTGTAAACCTCAGTTTCCTCACAAGGAAAAGATCAGCACTAAAATCCTCCTATTAGGACTGTTGATATAATTTCACTTATAGAAGTGAATATAGAAGCTGCTCAACAAATGCTTCCCTACTCACAGGAGACCCTACAGATTGGGCACCATCCTTAGAGACAAGGGAAATGGGAAGTGTGGGGATAATAAATTCCAGCATCTGCCTACTGGACCTTTTATCTGTGCTTGGAGACAGGGTGTTTATTGAGACAAGGTAGATTTGCAGTGATGCATTATTAATAGTTTGTGATATGTTCTGGGTGATGGATATCTACCCCCCAGACAGACAGCGACAGCTGCATGCTCTCCTAGGAAAAAAACAACGGAATCAAGCCAGAGCAGAGAGCTCCAAAGGAGCAAAACACTAAAAACCAAACAAAAAAACCTGCAGGCGCCAGTTATAGTGGGTGTTGTTTTTCTTTGGGTTAGTAGAAGGCTTTCTCCCACACTCCAACCCCACCAGCATCATGAATCTCTGAATCTCTTGCCTTGGATTCATAACTATTCTCTTTAGCTATTCCTTCTGGCAGAGACAACATGGGCAAGATTTGTAGAGTACCCCCTTCTTTTGGGTTGCTTTATGAAGGTGTAGAAATTCATAGGGTGTCACCATCTGCTCTATTCTCTGCCCAATGAGGTCCTACTTTCCTGGTTAAGAGCGGTTGTCTATGCAGAAGCTTGGGTAAGGGTGACCCCAGAAGATAAAAATTGGAATTGTGCTACAAAGTCAAAGTGAACTCATAGATGAAAGAGTTCATTGAGTTTCACTGTCGCTGAATGACTGAATAAGCCAGTCAAAAGGCCGTGCTAAAGACCACATTATAAAGGCTTGAGAAAAGACAAAAACTTTGGGGCCTAATGCCATGCCCTCACATGTTCTAGGGCTTCACCAAGATATGACGGGATGAATATGAGATTTGTGATCCTAGGGAGACAAGCAAAGACTCCATTCCACGCTGACCCACTTTCCTGGCTATCTGTGCTGCAGCATCAGCTGTAGGTTTCACCTCACACCCATCCCCATTTAGACAGGTGGGTGCCACAGAATGACTGTGCACTTGCAGCCTGCTAGTTTCCTTCTGAATATAATGCACCTGACCACTTTGAGCTTTGAATCCTTCCCAGGTAAAATATGTCCTCACAATGGTTTTCCCAAAAAGAGAGTTGATTGTACATCTAGATTTCAGTCCATTACTATTTACGGGGCAAAGTCTGCTGATACATATGTGCCGCCACCTATAGAAAGTAGGAAAAAAATGTCCCTCCGTTTCAGAGCTTTGAATTCCAATGCTGGGTCTTCTAAGGTCATATTCTAAGGCTTTGTGTTTTTGTTTTTTGAAAAAATTTTTGTAGTCAGAGAAATGCATGGCTAAGCTTGTCTGCATGTACCAAGCTGAAAAGTAGAAAACGCTTTCCATATGCTTACAAATATTAAATAATCTTTTTCATCTTTTGACATATGAGTTTATAAAAATAATTTATTTTTTATTGAGAGCTTTAGTATATGAACATAATGCAACTTGGACATATTCCCATCAGGTTATATTCTTCTGTCTCTTGTCCCTTCTTTACTGCTCATTCCACTGAGGGACCTCCTCAGTGTGATTGTGGGTCATCACTGTAAGGTTCAGTCTCTGCAGGGGAGACAATGCACAGAGCATACCTTTTTGCCTTGTGGCTCTTACATTCTTTCAACCCTTCTTCGTCAATGTTCCCTGGACCTTGGCGAGCATGTGTTAAGTCTCCTTTTGTGTTGACCTCTCAGTAGACACCTATTTCCTGCTTTGATGAGCTTTATTTTAGTTAATATCTTTATTATGAATAAGTATATACATTGTATGAGCAAATCTTATGATGGTGCCCCCATATCCCTCCTCTCTGGCCCCTACCCCCTGGGGTCCCTCCTCAGTGCACATACTAGATCTGTCCATAGGGTAGGGGATATGAACTGCACCAGAGGTAGTAAGTTTTTTTTTTTTTCGTCCCCCTTTGTGTGTTGTTGCTGAGGGGGGCAATGTCTCTGGATATTCTTCCCCACCACGGCTCTTACATTCTTTCCACCCCATCTTCCCCTCAGTTCCCTGAGTCATGGTGGGTGAGTTTTAAGTCTGGATTATTGTTGAGATCTTAAGTGTCTCTGGACTTCTGCTTTGGGTTGTGTTGTGTATCATTAGTATCTGTCTCCATTGACCTTTAATGGGTTATGTGACTTGCTGTACTTTATCTACATAGGAAAAGATATTCCTTGATCTGTTTGGGAAGATACAGACATGGAAAACCTTGATCTTACTTAAATGTTGACATTTTCAATAGCATAATAGGAGAGTATTACTCTTGATGGTACAACACTTTGACATACAAACTTACAACTGGCTTGGTTGTAGCTAGGAAGCTGTAGTGGCTGAGAATATTTATCACCTATGGATAACTTTATCAGTAAAATTAGCTTGCCTGGAAAATTTTTTTTCTAAAAAGCACTTTGTGCACATGTGTGTGCAGGAACATGTAGATGTGAAGGTGTATGTTATAGAGGTATAGTTTCGTGTACCTTTAGGAGTTTGTCTGGGACATATTTAAAGAATTCCCACCATCACCTTAATCTTTCAATCAGAACATTACACTCTTATATGAGGTAACATATTTGTTTACTGCTGTGGTTAAGGCTTGTCCCTCCAAAAGTCATATTGAACTGAATTGCTATTGCAACAGTATTAAGAGACCTTAACATGAGGCCTTCTGGAGCCAATTAGACCATGAGTGCTTCACCTGTATGGGTGAGTCTATGGCCTTATTTACAAGCTAGTTCAGCCCCTCCTGACTGCTCTGCCACTCACTTTGCGGGTCTCCATCAGATGCCTACACTTTAAAACAGGATTTCCTGGTATCCTGAACTGTGAGTCAGTACCATTTGATTCAACCAGTCTCAATAGAGTATCCTGTTACAGCAGTGCAGGCCAGACTAAAGTCTTTACCCATGAGGGGTAATTGCTAAATCAATTGACAGGAACTCCCCAGAATTTGGCTAACATGGTTTTCTTGACGATTGTTTTCCCAAAGTGAGAATGGTCCAGCACCTCCATCAGAGGAAGGTGCATCCTGGAACCTTGTATTGGGCTAGGAATCTCTCTTCCATCTCAGGGTGTTTCTTCTCAGGTCTTCCCCTTCATTGGCATCTGTCTTTTGGACCCACACGTTAGCAAAAGCAACCCTCAGTCTCCTCTACTTTGAAGTGGCCCTTCCTGCATCCTCCTGATTCAGCAAGTTGAGCACTCCTCTACTGTTGAAACGGAAAACATGAGGGAAAAGGAACTTAACTGTCATTAGTCTTTACTTTTAAAAAATGATTAAAAGTCCTCTTTGCTAAGACTAAAAGTAATATATGTTCATTGTATAAAATATGTAAGGTAATATACAAAGAAAAACCTAGAAATTGCTCATAAACCCTTAGCCTAGATGACATGGCCTCTTCCATGGTGCTGATGTCTTTGTTAAGCTGGGCCACCAGAGGTTCATAGTCTATACTTTCCACATTGACCACAGTGGCTTAGTTACCGTCCTTTGCCAAAGGGATAAGATAGTGGGAACAGTGAAGTCTCGCTTCCAGAAGCAAGACCAGCAAGCGGCAGTCGGCCACATCCTGGGAAGACTTGGCGTGTTCACTCAGCATCTGTATGATCTGCTTGCGGGACAGGTCCATGTTCACTAGCTCTGCTGAGCTGGAGAAAGCATCTGGGATCTCCACAGATAGGAGAGAGCTGACTTGTTTGTCCTGTCAGCCATCCCGAGCTCTCCTGCATGTTGGCCAAGGCTTTGAGGTCGCTGACATCAAGGAGGATGTCATGTGGAGGGATTAGCTTGTCACCCAGGTTCCCAGTGGGAACTTCAGACTCCTTGCCAAAGGTGGCCCTCAGGAAATCGTCTTTGTCTTCTTCTGGGGCTGCAGATATTTGGGCTGAGTCATGTTAATCCAGTTGGGGAGCGATTTCAAGAGCCTGCTGATATCATCATTGGCCCATGATGCACTGATGACAAGTTTCTCTTTGGATTGGACAATACTTCCCCTAGGCTGCAGAGAAGGTGTCTCTGTATTCCTGGAGCTTCACACACACTATGTTGAGGAACTGAGCTGACTATGCACTCAAGTCCTCCATCAGGTTCCTGAGATCTTCTCCATAATAATAGTGCTCTGTAGGAGAGGCCTCTGCACCTCCGTCACCTTTCTGGTGTCTGCATTAGCCAGGATCTTCAAAGGGTCAGATAATCTCCTTGTTGATCTTAGCCAAGACTTGATTAAGGAAAATATTTTTGCTGTACACTGTGAGAACCTCTTGAAGGGGACACTGCTTGGTGGGGCTAAGTCCCAGGGCATGCTCCATCTCCTGATTCAATCTTAGTAACAGGTGAAATATAACGGTAATGTCTCAGGCTCAGGTTTGCAGACAAGCTTTGTTTCTCCACCTTCAATGAAGTTGTCACCAGGACCCCCTTGCTGGTCTTCACTGTGACTAGAGCTTGCTCCTCTGTTCTCACAGATAGGTGCTCAGGCTAATGGCACGGGATTAAAGACACCTGCCACCATGTCTGGCTTTGTGCAAATAATTTTATCAAATATTTGTAAATATTCCACAAGTAACATTATTTTATTCTGAAGTTACAGATACACTGAGGTACCTGACTATTAAAGACTTGCACAATATTACTTAGCTACCAACAAGCCTAGCTTTCATAGATATTATACCACTAAATGCATAGAGAAATGGAGACAATACCTCAAGAACATAAGCTGATAATTATGAAAGTCATACTTCTTAAATGAATTTGAACTTGATGCAACTGGAAATTATGTTAACTGAAATAAGCCAGACGTAGAAAGAGAAATACTCAATGTTTTCTCTTATATGTGGATCCCAGATTTTATTGTGGGGATAAAGGGGACCAGCATGGGGACCTGTGAGACAAGGGAGGTAAGTGGAGAAGAAAAATAACAAACTATGTATGAAAATGTCACCATGAAACACACTACTCTGCATATTAATTTATAAAACCAATAAATAAAAACGTAAATCAAAGAGTTTAAACTTAAAGACAATTGAACTTTTTGTTTATTCCTTAATTATAAAAGTAAAGCTCGTCCATCCTTTCTTTCATTATCTTTATGTTCCCATCTTTTATCCAAGGTCATACTCTGCATAAAGCTCTGCTGTTATAATTGTTTAAAAGTGACTGATATAGCTAACTTCTCAAAAATAGTTCGGTTTTGAAAATGAATCACGTTTCACAGTCGTCAACAGCGAAGCCAATTTGTCTGGCATTAAGTGGTTTCCTAGATGTGAAATTTGCCAAATGATCTCACTTCACTCCATCATTTATTTCTGACAGCTTTTAAGAATCACAAAGTCACCACACATTCCTTGAGGAATTCATAATGCTAATAACCATGGTTGTTATCTCTCAGGCCTCTTTATGTGTCAGGTACCCCGGTGAGCTCTTCATGCACGCCATCTCCTTGACCCTCACTGCAACCCTCTGAGGCAGGGATCACTACCTTTGGCTTTCCTAGTGAGGATGAACGGGGCTCTCTGCAAGATTAAGGAACATTCCTAAGGTTACACTGTAGTCAGTAATGAGCAAGGCTGGTGTAAGGACCCATAAAGACCACACCAATTGGATAAGCCCGGCAATTTTTCATCTCATGACTTGATCTTTCTGGATGGAATAGAGAGATGACAGAAAATTCAAAAAGATGATCTCCTGAGTAGAATTCAGACACATCTCTTCATGTATAAATGTCTCAAGGGCAGACTGCTTTTAAAGCTCTAGTGAAGAGAGGACAAATTGTACCAGTTGGAACAATTTTCATAATCATGAAGCAAAATGATGAAATTCTAATGCCCATACATATGGCATAGTTCAGTCAGCACTGCCCTGTCAAACTAGATGGTACCTCTGAGCTAGCTCTGGGCATCAGCAGAAACACACCTACAACAACATGGCTGTTGGTTGGATAAAGCTGGAAAGATGCCTCCTTTAGCAAAAGAGCACCTGACCAAGTCTTTCTGAAAATATTCACTAGCTTTGTCTATGGTATGGACAGACTTCTTCTTTATACCTCCCTTTCTCATCTGTGAGTCAAGGGGGGGCGACCTGGAACATGGTTTTGAAGAGATTGTTCGCTTTGTATTTTAAATCTAAAATAAAATGTGTTTCACTCCTCACAATTTTTTCATGTGTGTTGGGGAGTTAAACTGAGTAGACTGAAAGGAATGTTGGCTCTCCCTCAAACTTGGAGTACTTATAATGGAAATATTTATCATAGTCTCTTGTGGAGGGCTTGCTATGTGTTAACCAATCTTATATGAATTATTCCTAATAAAATATGTGAGGTAATAATATTCCCACTTTAGAGATGAACAGACTGAGGTTTATGAGGCTGAGTAACTTGTTCAAGATCCGTCTTCTCATAAGCACAGCTGATATGATAGCAAACTGTTTCCATGACATAATTTGACCAGAGCTCTCTCCTCAGAACTAGTGCTAGCCTGCATGCAAGGCCCACACCCTGAGGTGATGTGTTCTAGCATTTCTGTCAAGGAGCCAGACAGAGTAATCTCATAATCAAATTTAGTTGCAACAAATATGAAGTGGGAACCTGCGGAGATGAAGGTTGTGTACTTCTGAACTTCCTTCTTCGGTAAAGACCTGAAGGGCCAGAACCTTTTTCAGACATGAGTTGGTACCTCCAAGTCAAGGACCTGAACTCTGATTCTTTTTAAACCCTATTAGTTTTTGGAATTGTCACCTTTGTCACAATTTGTGTTGATGGTTCTTCTGATGCTTGTGTGTTCTGGAGTCAGGTGGCCTCTGAGTCCCTCCCAGTTCACATTGAATGAATGAAGACTTTGGTTCTACACTCAACCCAGTGGAAAGAAAGGGCTAGCACTCATTGCCATGAAGTAAACATATCTCTGAGAGATCAAGCAAGTTTCCCTGTTTTATAGATGAGCCAAGTAAGAATGAGAAGAGAGGAAATACCCAACTCCAGCTGCCAAGCTAAATCCGAGACTGGGGCTTGCTCGCCTGGCTCCAGAACCATCTTAGCTTCTGAGCTAACACTGGGGCCTCACTATCTCCCTTCAGAATTCAGGAGCGTCTTGGTGGTTGGCCAGGACAGAAGGTCCTCCCCTGGCAAGCCGAGCATGGTCCCCGAAGAGCCCACTGCAGCCTCGGGGAGGATTCCCCTCTTGGCACTGGGAGGGAGGCAGAGTTCATTGGCAAAGCTGGATCACCGTGCATAGGGACGGCTCTGCTGGGGAATGGTGGGAAGTTGACTGGGCAGATGCCAGCTGGCTGTGGGGACCGACTTTTCCCGTTCCTGGAGCAAGCCACTTCACGTCTGGCCATGCTCCTCTGCTTCGGTGCCCAAGTCCACAGCCATTTCCAGCCTTCCTTCCCTCCCTCTGCCCAGGGAGCATTTAGAGTCCCCTGGATCACCCTTCTGTGTTTCTAGCTGTGTAGCAGCAGCTCAGGAAACAAATCCACTGTGATATTTTTGTCACTGTATTTTCAGATATGGTTCATAATTTGCTGTAAAGCTTGTCATTGTCTAAGAAACCTAGCCCTGTGCCCGGCACCCTCTGGATACCCGAAGGAAACTGACTAAATAAGAACAGTTCCACTGAACAATTTGCACATGCCGATGCTTCTTGCCAAGACTTCTTGGCAAAACCATCTTCAGTGACTGGAGAGGTTTTCCAGCCAGAGTGAGCTTTGCTTTACCTTTTGCTTTCTTCTCTATATTTTTTCTGACATAAATTCTTCCATTAAAGCCCCGTAAGTTCCAGACAATGGAGATGACATTCAGATAAACATTTGCATTCTTGTTTCAGGAAACATGATTTGGTATTTTTCTTTTTATAGGGAGGAGATGGGCCTTACTTTAGAGACAAAAGTATCATTTACAAAAGATAATCCTACACTGCGCTTCCTCTGAGTTTGTGGAGAGGGTGATGCTGGAGTCACGGTTTCTAGGGAAATAAGGAGAGATGCTCTTTCCTATAGAGATTAATATACAAAAACTGGCATGCAGATCAGTGCGCTGTATTCTAGTCCAAATCTAACCTTAATCATTAAGAAGCTACACACACACACACACACACACACCAAGATTAAGTTGAAATTAGCAAGATTGGAAAAAATTAATTACTTATTTGCATGTGGAGAGAGAGAGAGAGAGAGAGAGAGAGAGAGAGAGAGAGAGAGAGAGAGAGAGAGAGAGAGAGAGAGAGAGAGAGAGAGAGAGAGAGAGAGAGAGAGAGAATGGTCATACCAGGGCCCTTAGACACTGCAAAGAACTACAGATACATGTGCCCCTTTGTGCATTTGGCTTTATGTGGGTACTGGGGAATGGAACCAGGCTCATTAGGCTTGTAGGCAAGTGTCTTCACCACTGAGCCATCTCTGCAGCCCTAAGATTGGGAAATTTAAAAAGAAAATCAAATGAAAAATCAACAATGTTTGCTACTTTTATGGAGATTATATTCTTGCCTAGATACATCACTTAGCTTCTGAAAACCTTGGATTTTTCATCCACAACACTGGGTACAAATGCGTTCATTTTGGCCATGAGGCAGATTCTATATGAAATTAAAAATAATATGCCATCAACCTAAAACTTTCACCTACTTCATGAAAATCGCATTTCCTTGTCATAATGATTTTTGAGGCATACTTTAGTAGCTCTTTCGGAAGGATAGGATGAATATGACTAGACCCATCCTTGTGCCTTTCTGTCACGAGCTTACAGCGTCCAGATGTGAACAGCTGTCTTAAGGAGTCCTGGACTCTCCTGGTGCCCAGCTGTGTTCACAGCAGTACCAGTTGATGGCAATCTTAAACATTCAGGGTCTGTATGCTAATAATGTCCACGAGCAGTTATGTGCTTATCCTACCCATGGTTCATAGGGTTTCTCCTAGAAGCTAAAAGTAGTCCACTTTCAAGATCCTGAGGTGAAACCACAATAGGGCATCAGCCAAAAAGCTTCAGCTCCTTAGGGTTTTAGCATGCTTTAGGAGTAAACAATTAGCTGACCCATGAATTTGGCATGGGGAAAGTTAGAGCTTTTCAAGGGCCCTTAATGGGAGAATCCAAACCAGAAATATCTGCTTACAGATGAGAATGGAGATTTGGAAAGTGGGGTTCACTCAAGGAATGATGCCCAGCTCAGCAGAAACAAACAGGGCAATTACCAACTTTCCTAGACTCCTGTCCACTCTTCCCTCCATATTCCTAAATTCTGCACCTGGGAAGGATCATACGTGGATGTGACAGGACCAGACCCTGAAGGAAGGCAACAGAAGCCAGAGTGTCAGAGGGCACACATCTGGCATGACGGAGCTGCTCACTTTGAAGGTGTTCTGTGCAGAGACAAAGCTACACTTTGTCTCCAAGTACAGTCTACCAAACTGGCCTCTATTCTTTCATTTTTTTTTCAATTTATTTGTAAATTCTTCTATTTTCTCTTTTACAAAAGCACAGTGGGAATGTTTGATAGAATACATACAAAAATATAATTATATAAATGTACACCAGTTTTGAAAGCCTTGCTTCCACCATGAACAGGCAAGACTGATTAAACTACAGGAGATACTGCTTTACAAGAATATCCATGTCTGCATGTGTCGTCTTTGCCACTGTAATCAGACACAATTCATTTATTAGGTAGTCTGCTTTGCTTATTTTTTTTTTAAATTCACCTAATCATGTGTGTAGATTTATCTTGACATGACAGCATCCATTTTGAGTCATAACCTCCATGATTCATTGCCCCACAAGTAATCCTAGCTGGCTTTCCCTACACAAGCTCTCACCAAACCACCAATAGATAAAAACAACAGAGAAGATAAAAACATCAGAGTAATGTAAAGTTTACAGTTCAATCTCGGCTACAGGAATGTGCCTGGTTCTTTGATGCTCTCTTGGGATAAACCAGGAACATTCCAGTCAGGATGAAATCACATTTTGTCCTAATTTATAAATATTCCCTCTTTTCTACAGAACTGGGCGAATTCATCTTGTCTTTAGCTATCCAGGACCACAGTCCTGTTGGTAATGCCTTCATCTGCTAGTCTGCAATCTGTCTGACTTTCTTCAGGCTCTGAGGCCTGTTCTGATCAAGTAGAACTGGTTGTTCTGAAAACACTGTGCCTCTCACCTTATGTGTAAAAATTCTTTGAGCCTCCTTGATGGGTAGTAGTTAGGTGGACATGAAAGCCTTTCTTCTTGCACTTGTCCCTTGAATACCTGGTTTCCTGATGCCAAGAATTCCATTGGTGAGTCAGCACAGTGGTGAGTCCTTATCAGGAGCTGGTATCACAGCCCCAGCCATGGGTTGCATCTTACTCAGCAGCTAGGGGAAGGAGGGTAGATCGTCTCTGTAATCCTGGAAGCAAGGACATGGAAAAGCCCAGTCACCACTCCTGGTGGGCCCAGGAGTGGAAAGTGAAGGAGCTACAGGCAAAAGACAGTATTTTAAGAAACTAAGAGGGCTGGCGTGGTCGCACACACCTTTATTCCCAGCCTTTGGGAGGCAGAGGTAGGAGGATCTCCATAAGTTGGAGGCCAGCCTGAGACTGAAGGTCAGCCTGGGCTAGAGTAAGACCCTACCTCAAAAAAAAAACCAAAACAAAACAACAACAAAAAAGAAAGTAAGGAATGAAAACCCTGACATGATGGAGAGAGACCTTGGGGACATGACTCAGTGCTAGAGCGCTGTTTAGTGGGGTCCCATCTCTAGTGCCATCCCAATAAATTAAAAATAACAACAAACAATTAAGTCTTGATCTGTCATTAGTGTGTCCAGGAAGACTTTCCTTGTTCTCAGTATTAAAGCTGTTGTGATAGAAATATTACTACCATTTCATTTACTCACTGGTTCCTTCAATCACTCATTCACCTGTTACCTATTGAATGGCAGATCTTTCCCCACAGGGTGATATTCAGCACCTCAGACATCCTGCTGCCCCCCCTCCCTGGAGCAGAGCAGACATCCATGGAGAAGGACTTTTAACAGAGACACACAGATAATTGCTTAATTACAACTTGCTACAAGTGCTAAGTGTGAAGGAGAAAATAACAGTGTTCTCTAAGAGAGGGAAGTCAATTAGACTGCAGGTCAGCACTGGCTGCCACTTGAAGGAAGTCTGAAGGATGGGCAGGTGTCAGGCAGGCAAACATACAAATAAAGGGCTCTCCAGGGAGGGACAGTGTGAGCAAGAGTCCAGTGGCAGGACGGAGAGGGCTCCTGGAAGGGTCAGGAAGTCTGTTGACTGCTGTTGGGTTTTTTCCAGCAGTGAGACAGGTGTGCAGGGGTGAGGGCCCTATACAGTCCCTCTTAAGGATATTAAAAATTTGATAAATTTTTCTGCAAAAAAAGAAACATTTTCACGTCTGTTTATTTTTTAAAGTATTCAGGCAGTACTGTAGAGAATTTTTATCCAATATTTCTTTTTAACTTATTTTTTTAAATCATCATTACCACTCTCTAAGTAGGATAAGAAAATAAATACACATTTAAAAACAGGGGAGAGAGCCATGCTCTGAGCATTGTCTCTCTGAGGTTAGTCTGCACTCCATGGAAACTTTCTGAAGTTCTCATTCTTACCAAGGCCAAAGCTGTACTTCTGTCTAAATAATGACTCACATTTTCTGAGCCATTTATTACTTTATATAATAAATACATTTATTATTTATTAGACATTTCATTAAGAAATCTGGCAGATTTTGTTCTACTTTTTTAAAAAATGAAATCCTTATAGCAATGAAATCCAGGCCAATATGAACTGCTTAAGGAAACCTTTTCAAAATCAAAACAAATAATAATCATAAATTAAAAGGAAATATGATGTTATTTCTATTTGATCAACTGTGGTCATATGATCGTTTAATCCCACCCTAAAATTAAGAGGGGATCTGTTATCAGACTGCTTCTTCTAGCTGGTTTTATTTATTTTTTTTATTATATAACAAATAATTTTTAAATATCTTTATAATGAAAAAGCATATACATTGTATGAGCAAATCTTGTGAATATGTCCCCCTTTTCCTCCTCTCTGTCCCCTACCCACTGGGGTCCTTCCTTGGTGCACATACTGGATCTGTCCATAGGATACAGGGTTATGAACTGCACTAAAGGGAGCCAGTTTTCCTTTCTCTCTTTTTTTTCTTCCCCCTTTGGTATTGTTGCTGAGGGGGCAATGTCTCTGGATATTCTCCTCCACCATGGCTCTTATATTCTATCTGGCCCCTCTTCTACTCAGTTTTAAGTGAGTTTTAAGTCAGCTTTGTTGTTGAGATCTTAAGTATCTCGGGATCTTTGCCCTGGGTTGTGTCTGTCTCCATTAACCTTTCATGGGTTATCAGACTTGTTGTGGTGATTGGTCTCCTGTTTGTCTCATCACTTTCTCAGAGGTTTCATTTGGGCCCTGTGTGAAGGCTAGGTGTGGTTTGTCTCCTGCCAGGATGTCATCCATCATCCAATATTTCTTTGTTGGAATTGAGTTGTCCCCGGCTCTCTCACTGCCTTCTGAAAAAATACAAACAGAATCTCCATTGGAGAGTGAGATCAATATAGGTTAAATGAGACAGCATTGCTGTTTTGGCTAGTTCCTAATGGTTGTAGCCTCTCTGTAGCTCTCTGGTAGTGGGAATTTCCCCTAGGAGCCCAGGTTCTTGGTCCCCACAGGATTTTGCCATGGATCCCAATTCCAGTTAAGGTTTCCTTGTCAATGGAGTGGATCTCTTAGCCAATTAGTAAGCCGTTAATTTCCCTCCTCTGTTTAATGCCACTATTGCACACAGATGAACATTTCTTGAATTGCTGGTCTCTATATAGCTGTATGTTCATATAGCAGTGTGTTCAGCATTCTTGTGAAACTGTCAATATTGTATATCAGTGGTCTCTTCTTTCTCCAAATATCATTGACCAGTTTCCCCTACACATGTTACTATCTGGGATCTGGTTACCATTCTGGATCTAGCAGGATCTCATGGTGTTGTTTGATGATACTCTGTGAATTCTTCAGCAATAGGGTCTTACCTTAGGCCTCAGACAGGTATTCAAGAGCTTTGACAGAAGTCTGTCATGTTTTGGGGACCTCATGGGACTCTTTGATCAATAGCTCAGTAGGAAGGAACCAATGACTGGGACAGGGAGATGCAGACCTGAGCAATAATTCTTGAAGTTAGGCTGCCTCCAACTCTATTCATGGTCCCTCTTACCTGGTGGACCTCTGTTCTAAAGGATCTGTTGTCCCAAAAATTCTCTCCCTTGTCTCCTCCCACTTTTTTTGCACGTGTGTAATATGTGTTGTGTGGTGTGCATGTGGTGGTATGTGACATGTGTGCTGTACGTGTGGTGAATACACCTGTAAATGCTGATGCAGGGTCCTGTGCACTAACCTGAAATGGCCCAAGGAGAACATTGGGTGTCCTCCTCCACCCCTCACCTGCCTGTTTCCTTGCTATAAAGTCTCTTACTGATTCCTGAGCCTGCTGTTCAGAAATTCTCTGGTCTCTGCTCCCCACAGGACTAGAGGTGCAGAGGGCAGTGAACACACCCAGCTATTTATATGGTTTCTGAAAATTTGAACTCAGTTGGTCTCAGGCCCTCATGCTTGAGTCACTGAGCCATCTCCCCAGAGGCCTCCCATCTTCCAACATTGTTTAAATATGAATTCATATACTTTGAGCTACATTAAACTGTACTACTTCAAAACAGCTTGTTCTTTATTTAGAAAAGGTATGCTTTAATCTATGAGCAGAAGTTTCTGAGCATTAGAAGAATGTTCCAGTAAGCTGAAAAGGTTTATCAGCTGCTCCTGTCTTGGCTACTGTGACAACTGATGTCTTACAAAAGGAAGACAATCTTTGGTTGGTAAGTCTCACTGACAGCATCATGACTGGCAGTCAATTACAAGCCTTGGTTGCAGGGCCCTCCCTCCTCAGAGTTTTAGGTCCAGCCCTTTGCCTTCAGACGGTGGCAGACCTAATCAATCAATCCATCCATCAAGGTAAGGGCATCTGCTAAGACATTCAGGATCTACTTAAATGTCACATTTAGTTCCAAAAGAACTGACAAACTCCCTGCCATTTGTTAGAGCAGATGAAGAGCATTTGTTCCAAAGAAAGCAAAAAAAAAAAAAAAAGCCCATTGTGTGTTATTTTATTGCTATTAGAATATATATATATATATATATATATATATATATAGAGAGAGAGAGAGAGAGAGAGAGAGACAGAGAGAGAGACAGAGAGAGAGACTGACAAGAGTGAATTATAATGCAACCTAAAAACTCCTGAATAGATGGTGGTAAAGAATTAATTTTCTTTTATGGCTCCCACAAGATCTCTCTATATTTGTTTTGTGTGCTATCTCTCATCTGCAGACACTGACTAGATCTCATACTGAGAAATGCCCATGCCTTCATCTCTTTTTGCTCATATAAACCTTTGCCCTTTTGGACAAATTGGGTCCTGTGGACCCATTAATTATATCTTAGGTTAGGTGATTATTTTTTATAAAGAATATTTATTTGCATTCAATTATAGTTGATATATCCTCTTTAAAGAATACCAGAATACCAGAAGTAAGTGAAAACAAAGCATTTCAAGTCTCACCAGTGAAATACAAAGATTTTAACATTATGTGATATTGCAATTTTTTTCTATACTATATTTTATCTTGTTCAAATAAAACAAATGGTCTTTATATTGAAGTTTAGAAAAGAAATTAAGAACAAAAGCAGCAACTTTATAAAATGCAAATATTGTCAATGTTGATGTATTTTCATTCAGTCTTCTAGGTATGTGCCGAGCCTTAAAATATACAATAAATAAATAAATAAAATATACAAGCCTTAAAATGTTATGTAGATAACTTATATTTGGCCATTTTCTAACATTTTTATCTAGAACCTTTTTGTATGATTATCTTTGTTAATATCACATTTATTATTTCATATTGTTTCATCGTTTCACATTTATCCATCAGAAGATAAATTAAGATAATTTAACCTCTCCCCTACTTCTAGGCATTTAAATACTTTCTGAATTTACTTATTTATAATCTATGGTGATTACCGTTCTATGGAAAATGTTACACACATATTTCTTTACAAGAGAAGATAAAAACAAC
The DNA here is from genome assembly GCA_004024765.1 of Zapus hudsonius. Taxonomy (NCBI): domain Eukaryota; kingdom Metazoa; phylum Chordata; class Mammalia; order Rodentia; family Dipodidae; genus Zapus; species Zapus hudsonius. The sequence continues at coordinate 21,971 of PVHP010019146.1, forward strand.
ATCAAAATGAGAAAAAGAATAAACATATTTAACAAATAGAGATTTTCAAATAGATTTTACTGATTTACCAACGCCCTTGCTAACGAATGACTCTTGCCAGGCTTCCTTACAATCAACACAGAATGCTATCATCTTTAAATCAGTTCTTAGTTTTTAAAAGGTTACATTGATGCTCATCTATTAGTTTTATTTGTTGTTGAAGTTTGTGTTCTATGTGCTTCACTTATTAATTAGACATTATCTGTTTTCCCTTGGCTCATTTCTGTATGGGTCCTTGTAGTGGTTGGATTCAGGTGTCCCCCATAAACTTGATGTGTTCTGAATACTTGATCCCCAGCTGATGGAATTTTGGAATTGGAATCTTTTTGGAGGTGTGGTGTTGGGGGCAGGCTTATGGATGTTATGGTCAGCTTCCCCTTGACAGTGTTTGGCACACCTTACTGCCCCCAAGAGGAGGTGATGTCCACCCTCTGCTCATACTGTTGTTTTCCCTGCCATCATGGAACTTCCCCAGTCTGTAAGTCAAACTAAACCCATTCCTCCCTTCAGCTACATTTTCCTGGGTCATTTGTTGAAGCAACAAGAAGTTGACTACTACAGTCCTACTGTATTTATATCCACTTTTTAATATTTTTATATGCTGCTCTGTCTAGTACAAAAATTGAAAATACTTTCTTAGTCTGAGTTTTGCTTTTATTTTTAATAAATATTATTTTCAGTAGTTTTAGACTAACAGAAAATTTTAAAACTTTATGATTGACTCATAGCTAGCCCTTATTGAGCTTATGTAACATAGTAAATATGTTAGGATAAATGAATCAATATCGATATATTATTAACTAATATGTATACTTCTTTTGGAGTCCTTAGTTATTACCTAAACTCATTCTTTTCTTCCAGAAATCTACCCAAGATACCTCATTAAATCTAACTTGAATATAATGCGCAGTTTCTTAGTCTCTTCTCAATTCTTATTACCTTGAGAAGCTTGGAAGTATATTTGTCTCATATTGAATGCATGTGGTGTTTCATTTCCATGGTCTGGCTGTGGTTACAGCCTTGGGAAAAGAACATGGAGGTTAAGTGACACCTTATAAGGTCCTATCAAGAATGTACCATCACCGTGACTCAAGTCATTCCTGCTGATCCCACCTCGCCTCACTGGCTGAGGGAGGGTTTTTCAGGCTTCTTCCCTGCAAGGTTGCTATTCTACCACCTTGTCTCCAGTGTAGTCTGGATGAACTTCACTGTGCAGAGCCCTCCCTGGAGAGGCAGAGAGATACCCTTCACCTCCTGGAGAATGGAGAACCACAATAGTACTTGTTTATCTCCACAGAAGCCTGTTCTCTTTCTCATTAAGTTTATACCCATATGCATTTATGGGTATTTATTTCTTATTTTGGGTTATAATCTAATGCTTTTTTTACTTATTTAATTGCTTACATTCTTTCAACTTTGGCCATTGAAAGGTCTTTTAATTAGACACTCTATACCATTGACATGTTTCTATTATCATGAATTTGTCTTTGCTCATTTATTGTTTCACTCTTTAACTTTGGCTATCTGTTTCTATGCATGCCCGTGTATAGTCTGTAGAAGCTTCAACATTCGACAGACGAGTAGTTACAACACACATTGTGTGACCACAGAGCCTAAAAGAGTTGCCATGTGACCCTTGGCAGAAAACGTGCACTAACCTCTGATAGGGAAAAATGAAATCCCAATAACAGGAAGCCTTCAGAAGACCTAGATGTTGAGGGTATTTTCATGCTCAATGAGGTCAAATTTAGTAACCTTGTTCTCTTTACATATATTTTTAATCTGTTACTTTTATTTTATGTGTTTGTTTATTTTGTTTCAGTGCTAGCAATGAATCTACAGCCTTGCCCATGCTGGGCAAGTGGTCTACCACTGAGCTACACCCTCCACCCCAGCCGGCTAGAATGGATGGATATTCATGAAATAAATGGAAAGGCGGCATTTCTTGAAGTAAGCCAAATATTCTGAAAATAGACCAAATAGGATGTTTATAACTGAAGAATATAGAATTTCAAGTTGAACCTTCACCAAATGGACTCAATAGTAGAAGGGAAATGGCAGACTCAGTGAACTTAAAAACAAATCAATAAAATTATCCAAACTGAAAACGGCAGAGGAAAAAATAGGGTGGGAGGAAGAACAGACACTTAGAAAATATGAGACTGTACTAAAGATCTAATGTTCGTGCATGGGAGTCCTGGAGGAAATGACAAAGAAAGTGGATTAGGGAAAATATATTTGAAATGATAATGACCTTCTCCACATTTGGTGAAAGACAGATTTAAAAAGAAGTTTTCCACAATAAACTCCAAAAATTATGTTCCAATGCATCACAATGCTATTCATGAAAACCAAAGGCAAAAGGAAGAGGTGAAACAAATAGTTACAAAAAACTCCATACAGACTGAATTAGAGTGATTCAGAGACCAGTCACAGAGAGGAATTTGAAATAAACATGGGAACCTATGGTTTAGAAAAACTAGACATATTGGTACCTTGAACCCTCACACATAGCATTTTCACCTGAGAAAAATAGTCAATCAATTTATTTTACATGACTTAGCTAAAATAGCTCCCATAAATGGGATGGAGGAGAGGGCCAGAAGAGAGGAAAGGGGGGGGGTGGAAGGGGGAGAGAACAGAACCAAGGAGAAGGAAGAAATAGTAGCAATCTTAACACTGACCTTTATCACTATGACTTGCTTTAGGAATAAAATGAAAATGGTGATGTCTATAATCTCACCGTTGAGAGATCGGGACTCCCAAGCTTCAACTTGGCAGTGGTAGGGATCTAAGGCACAGTGACTATTTGAAAGAAAACACAGAAAAGAGCCTAAGAAATGTTTTGCCTACTTGCAGAGTTTTGCTGAGGCCATGTTTAAAAGGCCAGGAGCAGCGAACAGTCCCATTTGACATTGAGAAATCCAGTCATAAGAGTTATCACCCATCTTGATGCCAAGAAAATTATAAGAATTACTTGTTAACATCATGGAGGCAGAAAAAAAAGTGAGATGATAGCTTCTTGGCGAAACTCAGAAATTCACTGGCAGAATATGGTTTCTGCTTTGTCTCCATTTTCTCCTCTTCCTCTTCTTTTTTTTTTTCCTTTTTTCTTTTGTTTTTCTCTTGTGCTCTGTTCACTTTTCCCTTTTTCTCTCTTTGTTCTCTCTCTCTCTCTCTCTCTCTCTCTCTCTCTCTCTCTCTCTCTCTCTCTCTCACACACACACACACACACACACACACACACATATCCTAATTGTGGTCCAACCAGTGGGCTTCAATCTTTAATCAGATCTGGAGAATTCTGACATACCAAAGTGAACCAAAAGAAATCCAGCTGTCAATGGAATGTAGATAATGTCCATGGAATGCCAGAAGCTTTCTTCAAACATTTGACACCTAAACTTTAGGGCTTTAAGATAGTAAAAGTAAGAGAAAGGGGAAATTCCGTTTTGTGGAAACTTCTGAGGTTTACTCTAGGGCAGAGAGCTGCACTCTCTTTTTTGCAGTGTTTATGTGCATGTCGCATGCATGCATTTATGCGTGCTCACATGTGGGCGTGTGTACATGAAGGCAGAGGTCAACATCATGTGTCTTCATCAATCACTGTCCACCTTATTAAGGAGATCAGTTCTCCTCACTGAATCTAGCACTCACCAATTAGTGACAGCCTAGTCAATGAGTCCCAGGGACTTCCTGTCTCTGCCTCCCCCACCTCCACATACATTTCACATGGGCATTAGAGCTCCTAACTGAGGTTCTCATTCTTATGTGACAAGTACTCTACCCACTGAGCCATCTTGCCAGCCCTCAGGCTGGAATATTGTCAAGATCCTTGGTTATGTCAGTATGCAAGGACTCTGCCATTCAGTTGAGAATCATAGAACTTTATCTGAATCTCAGGAGACATGAGCAAGGCGTTTGAGCAAACACTGTCACTTGCTGGTGGGTCTGAATTTTAATGGTCACAAGGAAAGAGAATTTTCTGACACAACCGAGTAGAACCCTAAACATTGTAGAGGGAGCAATGTGATGACAGAAGTCCCTGGTGTGACATCACCTCCACAGCCAGGTGTCTACTAACATTCACAGTGGGAGCAAGGATGGAATTTGAGCCAAGGTGAGGGACTTCCAGGATCTTTCGAACAGAAGGCCATCGGGCTATCAGCTTCTTCTAAGACTATGGAGCCTGAGATCCCTAGAGCCCCTGTCTCTGAGCTGAAGTGGTTCAGACCACCACCCATAGGCTCATTGTACATTGATGATGTATCCCAGATTGATGCTGCCATATGAAGACATCTTGAGCAAGATCAGAATTCAAAAAGCAACATATTACTTCCTCTCTCTCTCTCGCTCTCTCTCTCTCTCTCTGTTTTTTTTCCCAAGCCTAGGTTTCTCTGGCCTAATCTTTAAATTGCATCTGACATTTTCCTTTATTCTATCTTTTTTGGCTCCAGACTCAATAAAAAAATATTGCTTAAAAACAATGAAATGAATGGTTGACATTGAAGGAAAAGACCACAGGGGTGTTTCTGGCAAAGGAAGACAGAGGTCTGAGGATTGTTTTGAAAACTCTGCTGGTCTGGCCCTGCAGGACATAAGTTGGGAGGGGGAGAGGTGGAGAAGTGATAAAAAACTGATTAGAATTTGGCAGGAGAGGAAAAAAATTCCTGGAAGACAGTCAAGTAGATTGTATTTGTCTAGACTTGGCTAGAAAGTCACCTTCTATTTTGTTCAGATAACTAATATGATTTTATCTTGTTAGTGTTTATTAATATTGCCTTGAGTGATAATGATAAGAAAAAAACAAGGTTTTCCTTGTAGTCACTTCCAGGGAGCAAAGTCCCATCATTGCTCTGTTGACAACGTTGTGACTCAAGAACAAACACATCTAAAAATTATTAGGAGTGGTTGTTAATAGATAGATTGTTGGTGCCCATTGGTACGTCCTTGGTTCCGATGCTCTGTACTGATTGAGGTGAACTGGGCTCAATGATCTGAGAGTAACGATACATTTGTCAGCTGAGAATGTAGAGGCTCCAGCTGACAGCTTAGGAAAAAGAGGATTCTAGAAAAACATCCAGCAAAAAGTGAGTGGGATGTTCACAGGCTGCAAGACTAGCATCCAGAGGAGAGGACACAGGGGGGACAGTTTTGAGTCTCAACTCACAGAGCAAGGGCGCCAGTCGTCCTTTGAGTTCTATCAACGAAGTACCAAGGCTCACTGATGGACGGATGAGGACATGCCTTGCTTTCTTTCCTCTCTTCATTGACTCTTCGCCCCTCTGTATTCTGTTTTCCCAGCCTGTGGCCTTGATGTTTCTCTCAGAGGATCCCATGAAGACCAGGATGCACATTGATTTAAGGGTATTCCAGTGAGCCCTGAGTGTAGGTTGTTGGTGAGCTGCGTGGATGTGTGCAGTGCAACCTTCTAACCATAAACCTTCCACAGTAGAATCTTTTTAAGAGGTTTGTGTTCATTCATTTCAATGAATTCCTGTGTGTGTGTGTGTGTGTGTGTGTGTGTGTGTGTGTGTGTGTGTGTGTGTTTGGGTGCACGTATTTGCATAAATGTGTGTTCAGGAATGCCTGGTGGCCTGAGGACAACCTCAGGTGTCATTGCTCAGGAATGCTGATCATCTTTGGTTTTTTTTGTTTGTTTGTTTGTGACAGGGTCTCTCATTGGCCAGGAGGATACCATTCAGGTTATATTGGCTGGCCAAGGACCCTCAGGTGTCCTCTTGTCTTGGCCTCCCCAGTGCTGGGATCACAAGTGTATGCCAACATGCCTGGCAGTTTTACATGAATTTGGGGGCTTGAACTCTATTCTCCATGCTTGGAATAGCACTTTAGAGACTGAGCTATCTCCCCTGCCCCTTGCACTTCTTTCTTCTTTTTTTAATAAACAGAACCCTCACTTTTTTTCTTTTCAACTTAAACCAATTTATTAAACACTAATTAGTGATCTGGAGATAGAGATGGCTTAGTGGTTAAAGGCACTTGCTTGTAAATCCTGAGAGCCTGGGTTTGATTCCCCAGTACCATGTAAAGGCAGATGCACAAAGAAGAGGGCACAGGCATCTGGAGTTCTTCTGCAGCAACGAGAGCCTCTGGCATGTCCATGCTTATTTCTCTCTCTCTTTCTCTCTCTCTCTCATATAAATAAATAATAAAATATTTTATAAAATTAATTAGCTATTACTTGGTGCCAGGTAGCAGACACTGCAATAAGAGGAGGAAATGTTGTAGGGTGTGCTGTGTAAAATACAGTCTAGGAACAGACTACAGATGTCATCATGCAAACTGACAAATGAAATCCTAAAGAGATTCATAAGCATGGAAGCAAGAAAAACCAGCTGGACATGCTTGTTCAGTACAGGTTCTTTCAAATATTTAATATTTCAGTCATTATTGAAGAAAGCAATAGAGAGGATTTGCATTTGAAGGGAGATATGAATTCCCAGGAAGCAGGAACCACTTTTGCAAATGTCTGGCATACAGTGAAAATATCCAAGCCATTTGCTATTGTTAAATGCTATGGGTTGAGTATGGTCTCTGCATTTCATGTGTGGAAAACGTACTCCCTGAATTTCCATGTTGATGGTGATTGGAGGATTTCAGAGTCAGGTGGGTGGAGCTCCCCAGGGGGTATGCCCTGTCATGCCCTCTGTGACCCTGCAAGGAGGAGGCCAAGCGCTGAGCAAGTGGCAACCCATGTTCTTGAACCCACCAGCTTCAAAACTGAGAGCTAAAGAAACTTGTATTTTTTGGAAGTTACCCAGTCTCTGGCATGTTGTTATAGCATCAGAAATGGACTAAGAGAGCAGAGCCTAAAGCTGTATAAGGAAAGTCGAGCTTTATAGGAGCCTCCTCCAAGAGAAAGTGAGAACAGAGCTTGATAAAATCCCCTTCAGAGAAGAGGGAACATGGGAGATCAACGCAGTTTCCAGTGACTTCTCTGACAAAGGCTAGAGTAAAGAAAGTTGTTAAACTCCTGAACTTCCCATATTGCTTTCCTCCGAAGATGAATCCCTACTTGTTTCCTCCAAATGGTCCTCACCCATTGGCATGTTTTTCCCTTTCTGGGAGGCTTCCACCCAAGTTGAGATAAAAACGGATTGAGTCAAGAATGTGTTCTCCTGGTTTTGAACTGTGGATCCTCAGCCTGTGGGGCTCCTGGGAAGATTGTGGCATCTTTAGAAGGTAGAAGCACATTGAAGGAGGTGGGTCTGGGGGTGGTCCTCAGGCTTTCATGGTCCAGGCCCTCTTTCTATTCATTCTCTGTTTCCTGACTCTGGATGCCATATGACAGCCTCCTCTTGCTCCTGTCCCCAAGCCTTCAATGCCATGAGGAATGATTTCCTCTGGTGCTTGAAGCCAAAATACACCCAGCCTCCCTGAAGCTTTCTGTCAGGTGCTTCAAAAGGTTACTCGTTGAAAAGCAACTGAGGAAGACAGTCGTAAAAGCTGTGGTGGTCAAACCGAATCACAGAGAGAGAATGGATAATGTGTGTGAAATGTCTGTCTGGGTCTAAGAAAAGCCCAGGTTGTATGGCTGCACACTTTCCAAGGAACAGGATTTCACTCCCAGCTACACTTTGGCCTGACACTCTCCTCTGCCTTGATGTGAAGAGGAAGGAACCTGTCCTCAAAACAAGACATGAGTTTATCCCACACTCCAACCTCAGGCCTGGGAGCATCAATAGGTACAGGATTCTCTGGATCAAGACTCTCGTCAGGGCCTGGAGAGATAGCTCAGTGGTCAGGGTGCTTGCCTGTAGAGCCTAAGAACTCGAGTTCTATTCCCCAGGACCCACATAAAGCAGATGCACAAAGTGGCCCATGCATCTGGATTTTATCTGCAGTGGCTGGAGACCCTTTCCCTCTGTCTGTCTCACTTCTCCCTATTACTTTCTGTTTGCAAATAAGTAAAAATAAAATTTTAAGGAAGAATCTCATCAGATTCTTACCATTGTACAGGGGAATCAGTCACTTTGAAAGCAGAGAAAAAAAAATAAACACCTTCATTTTTAGAAGAAAAGACCACAAAACCAAGCTGCATGTTTAGAACATTGGATTGTGGAGAAGAAATGCACTGTAGAGACAGAATCTAAGTCCTACCCAAAGATGGAATCCTTCCCAGCATCTCTCTTAGACATCAAATGTGGTGAGCATGTAGACAGGGTGAATTGGAACGGGAACTCTACAAAACACGTTGGCAGTGCTGTGCTCTACAGAAGCATCAAGCTCCTGAAAATGGAATCCTTCTCTAGTATCTGACCTCCGATAATCGCTCTATATTCATGTCCTCTGAATGACAGCTGGACCATGTGCAATGGATGATGTACTCCTTTGGGAATTTGTGTGATCACATTCATGAAATTGCTAAACTCAGAGATGGAATTAATCATTTGATTTATGCACAATGTTCTGGGCAGATGGAGTATAAGGTATTTATCAAATAATGCGCCTGCTCTGGGACTAGTGCAAGGGTGCAAGGGACTCAGTGGGGAGAGTCTATGTCTTCAAGGAATCAGAGTTGAGTTGTTTATTACTGGCTTCCAGAGTCCAACTACCACTAAGTGGGGAAGGAAAAGTTAATAACCAGGACATCCTCAAAATCTCTCAATAAATGATGCTGAGAAACTGAATATCTATGTGAGAATTACTGAAGTTGGTCCTCACTTCACACCTTCTTCAAACATCAATGCAAAATTTATAAGGCTTAAGACTAAAACTACTTAAAGCTTGGCATATAGCTCAGTGAAACGATGCACATCTAGTATGTATGAGACCATAGGTTTAATCCCTAGACTCTCCAGAAAAAGAAAGAAAAGTTTTAGAAATAAACACAGAATTAGTTATTCATGACCTTGGGTTAGACAGTAATTTCTAGACATAAAATTGCAAGCCTAAGTGATGAAAGAAAAAAATTCGATAAAATGAATGACATAAAGTGTGCTATAATTAATATGCATGGGAAACCGATGGTGCAATTTAAGATTCAATAATAAAAAGAACAGGCCAATGAAAAAAGCAGGCCACAATTTTGAACAGATATTTTACTACAAATTATGCAAATAGTTAATAACATTCATAGTCACAGGAAAGACTAATCAAAATTACAATGAGATATCACTTCAAAAAATAGACCGTGACAGCTATTGGTGAGCACGTGGAGAAAATGCAACCCTAATAGAGTGCAGGCAAGAATGTGCAATCATGCAGTCACTTAAGAAAGAGTTAGAAATGTCTTCAAAATATAAAGGAATTCTACTCTTAATTACCTAAGAGAGTTGAAATATACATACACACATACATCTTCACAAAACTTGTTTGTGAATGCTTGCAGGGTCATCATTCAGAAGGGTCAGTAAGTGGTGGCAGCCCAGATGTCCATCAGATCAACCAAATGTGCCCTGTCTATACACACCATTTACGTGCATTTTGACAGTGTGATCTGTTGCAGTCAGCTCCAAGTTACTGGGACGAACTTCTAAACAGACACAGTTTATGAGAAGAAGAAATTTATTTCAGCTTACAGATCCAAAGGAAGGTCCATCAGTGGCAGAAGTCTGGCTCCCTTTCCAGGAAGAGAGGACATCATAAATCCAGGCAGAGAGAGGAAAAAAGAAAAAGCAGCCAACAAACACCAACAAGCAGCCAGCACCACAAGCAAGCACAGCTAGAGATCAAACCTCTCTCTCTCTCTCTCTCTCTCTCTCTCTCTCTCTCTCTCTCTCTCTCTCTCTCTCTCTCTCTCTCTCTCCTCTTTCTTTCTCCACCTTGGGTTGGACATGTTTCCTGCCCCCTACCCCCAGCAGGAATCTGCCTGCTAGGGGTGAAGTTGCAAATTCAATTTTAATGAAACACCTGAATCTATGGGCCATACACTGTCATATCCAAACTACCACATTATCCTAAATAAAGATCCATTCAAAGGCAATGATATTTTCCATGAGGCCACTGCACAGAACTTACACACATGCCTTTAATTCCAGTACTCAGGAGGCACAGGTAGGAGAATTGCAGTGAGTTCAAAGCCACCCTGAGACTACATAGTGAGTTCCAGGTTAGTCTGAGCTAAAGTGAGACTCTACCTTGCAAAAGAAAGAAAGAGAGAAAGAAAGAAAGAAAGAAAGAAAGAAAGAAAGAAAGAAAGAAAGAAAGAAAGAAAGAAAGAAAGAAAG
>PVHP010019147.1:0-32227 GCA_004024765.1 Zapus hudsonius
AAAACCAAAGAAAAAATCAATAAGCAAAGACTCCACTGGCTGAATTAAGAGAGTTCAAACACATGAAAATGTCCTGAGGTGGCAAACTCCTGCTAGAGGGAATATAGGAAGCCTGGTACAGCAGGCACAGCAGAAGGAACCGATAGTGTAAATCCAAGACAGAAGGGTGAGCCAAGGTCAGACCAGGATTGGTGTTTTCCTTTTCTTCACCTGGCATTCCAGTAGGTTCTTCCTCCTGTCATTTAAATTCCCAAGAAGCCCTAGCTTGATTCTCAAGCTTCCATCTGCATCAGGCTCTCCAGGGAGCTGTGAACATGGAATGCTGGCCCAGACTTCTGCTGGAGCTGGGTTAGGACAGCTCTCACCACTGATGTGGAAAAGAGAAGTCTGGAGCTAGATTGTGATGGTTAATCTCTGGTATCAGTTTGATCGATTTGAGAATCACCATCATGGCAAATCTCTGGAAATGTCTGTGAGGGTTTTTTTTCTAACCAGTTATATATCTTTTATTGGCTCTCTCTTTATGAAGAGAAGGCAGGGTTGCATAAGCAATAACACCACCAGAATTATGAGGAGAGGAAATATGACAGTTTCCATGAAGAAGAGAAATGTGGAAACTGGGAGGAAGTTCAAGGGGGAGGAACAGCTTACAGGAAGTCTAAGTGGACAAAAACCCAACTTCCCAACTCTGATCCCATGACCATGTTGCTGCACTGCAGAAACTCTTTGACAAGTTTGTCAGGAGTCACTTTGCAGGCTGAGGAACTGGGCTGGTAGAGAAGGCAGTCACAATGGTTGGCACAATTCTGCAGAGACTGACAGAAACTTTACCGGAAGTTGCAGTTACCTTCTCATTGCTGGGACAAACATCCATCCATAAACAGTTTATGGGAGAAAAGGGTTTATTTCAGGCTTACAAATTCCAGGTGAATACCATCAATGGTGGAAGAAGCTGGCTCACTTCCATAGATCAATAGCAGAGACACCATCAAACAGTGGGCACATACCAGCAAGCATAAATAGCAAGAGCTCCAACGACTCTCTCTACACAACTAGTAGAGCTGGACTGAGGATCTACCCCCAGCAGTACCTCCTTTTCCCAGGAGGAGCTCTACTCACTGAAGACTCAAGTTGCAAGCTCAATCTTAAAAAACAAAGTAAATAAATAAAAAATGTTGAGTGTGGTAGTTTGAATAGATGTCCCCCAATAGAACCAATTATTAAAGATTGTTAATTGTCTCCAGCCTTCTGGTTGGAGGAGGTGTCACTTTGGCCTGGCATCCTGGTGTATTTCTGAATTAGATACAAAATTCTAGGGATACAGATGCAAAGAGCTCAAGTCTGGCAGTCCTTCTGTTTTGTGAGTTATAGTGTTACAATGTGTTTGCTTGCATTTGGAGGTGCTGGGCCTCTTGTCTCTCTGCTTAGATCTGTGAAAGGGGGCCAGCCCTTTCATTCATTTTTGGAACTTCCCCTGGATCTGCTATTTCAATAAATACTTTCCTCCCCAAATTGTGCCTGGATAGAGATTTTGTCCCTGAATTAGCAACATGGCTGTGTCCGGCATACCTGGTATTGCTTTTGGAAGCATGAGGAGTGCATACATGGGTCATGAAGTGCACATGGTTCCAGGAGCCACTGCTGAGATGCAGTATTTGGAACAGGGCATGAAGTCCCTGATCATCCCAGCAGCATGTGGCTGACTATGACACTGAGTCTATGGGGCCATACATACAAACCACCACACAAGACTCTCATAGTTATTGGCAAATCTCTAAGTCCAAGGATACTTTGTTTCTAGTTCTTTAACCATTTCAGAGATTTTCCTACATCATTACTGTTTTACATGAGCTCATATTTTGGCTTTATTCATTTGTGTAATTATTTTCTGTTATTTTATTTAATTGTTATTGGAATTTAAAAAAATTCTCCCCTATGATCTCTTCATGTGTGATGCATTTCTTTATTTTCTTGGGTTATGCTTTAGCTGGCTTTTAAATTTTCTTGTTTACTAGTAGTTATATTTAAAGTTATAATTTTTCTATTGATTTTTATTGTTTTTCTTTTAAAATATTTTATATTATTTATTTGTTTTCAAGCAGAGAGAGGAGAGAGAGATAGAGAGATAGAGATAGAGAGAGAGAACAAGAGAGAGAGAATGAGAATGGACATGCCAGGGCCTCCAGCTCCTGCAAATGAACTCCAGATGTCTGTGCCACTATGCATCTGGCTTTGGGTAATGGGGAATTGAATCCAGATCCTTGGGCTTTGTAGGCAAGCTTCTTAACCACTGAGCCATCTATCCTGCCCTTGTTTTTCAATTTTAAATACTTGATATTTAGAAATGTTTTTTAATCCAATGATTTTTAAAAACACATGACAACTCTGTCAATAATGAAGAAACCAGGAAGATGTTATGAATGGTTCAAATGAGAATTCAGAGAACAGACTCATGCATCAGGAAGAGCACAGGGAATGTGCAGGGGGCCTGAAGCTGGCTTCTCTCTTCACCTGCACGAGCTCTCTGGTGGACAGAAGCTCCCCACACTCTCTCCTCTTGCAGGGTTTCCCACCATCAAGTCTGATGGGAATGAAGAGAGCTGTTTTGTGCAGTAGAAAGCTGTCTTCCAAGGACTTTTCATATTATTGTTTTTGTTTAGTTTATAGATCTATAGACCTATGAGAGCATCTTAAAAGTGATTATCCTCTGACCACAGAACACAGTCTAGGAGGTATTGGTTACTGTAATATTTAGAGCCATCCCTTATGTCCTTTTACTTGTCAAAGTCCAGGAGTGATGTAAACCTGAGTCTTCTGAATTTGGAGCCTGTAAGTATCATATATGTGGTTTTTTTTGCATCATATGAGGTATTATTAGGAAAATCTTTATTCCATTTTCATTCAGTTGCTCAGTCCATTTATGAGAGTGTTGTGTCAAATCTATTATTCCTCCATAAATTCTATGAACATTTTAAAACTTTGTTTAAAGCAGCAGAAATGTTTCACCATAGCAAACCTTGCACAAGAGTCCAGTTGAAGGGAAGGTGAAAGAAGTTCTATCTTAGAGCAAGGAGGCTTGTGGGAGGCCAGAGACCATCCTTCTCTTTTGTTTCAGGCTCTGGGGACTTCCCTGAGTCTCTAGAGACCTCCAGCACTATGAAGAGCAGGGTTTGGAACCCACTGGAAAAGAGCGGGTAGAGCCAGGCAAGATCAAGCCCACCCCTCCTTCTAGTGATGTTTACCCTTAACCGGGTGCTTTCTTTTTCTCCATAAAGTGAGAGGGTTGAGGGCAGTTTTCTGAAGTCTTTTCCAGATACAAGCACTCCGAATGTTTGTTGAGTCCAGCTAAAGCACACAGCTCTATGGACTTATGTTTAAGTACAATTGTAGTCATCTCCATGTTGCTGGCATGAACATCCAACCAATCACATTTTATGGAAGGAAAGGATTTATTTCAAGCTTACAGATCCAGGGGAAGTCCCATTGATGATGAAAGAAACTGGCTGCCTTTCACAGATCCAAACAGAGAGAAACCACCACAAACATGCACAGCCATAGCTCACACTGCTTTTTCAACACCTTTGGACTGGAATTCAGGTCCGCCCCTGAACACCCCTTAAGGCTGGACCCCAGGATCTGCCCCCAGTTACACTTCCTCCAGAAGCCTGCTGGAGACATAAGCAGGAAGCTTAATCTTAATCAAAACCACCAGACACTATGGGGGACATACATTCAAATCACCACAAACACCACCAAACCCTACACCACCTCAATTACTTTTCCTCCATTTTCCTTTCATCCTAACGTCAGCTGCATACTGGGGATATCAGCGACTAAGATGTGATGTCTTTCCCCAGAGATCTGTGTCTGTAATTCACCTGACGCGCTCATCAGAACAGAGACAGAAAAGTATAGTAAACAATGAAGTTTGAGGTCAGGGCTATAATACCATCCTTGCAATTTAACAGCTGTGTGCCCTTCCGAGGGCTCCTTAACCACTCTGAAGCCCAGGTCTATGTTCTTCTGAAAGATGGTGATGGTCCTGTCCTCACACAGGAGGTCAGCAGGAGATCAGGTGAAGGGCAAAGGAGAAATGCTTTTACTCCAGCATCAACCAGAGTGGGGGCTTTCGGACTTTCAGGTAGGTGTGCAAATCTCACATGCTTCCTCACAGGCTGGTGACTGCAACATACCTAAACCTCTTCCCAGACTGAGGCCTGTATAGATGTGGCAGAGAAGGTCTGGAGGCATGGCTGAAAGTCTGTCTGGGTCTACTCCCAGCACCGCCACACCGGCTCATTATGCAGTCTCTGGGAGACTTTGGGCAATGTGCTGACCTGCTTATAATTAATGGATCGCAGGATAATGGGAAAAAGGATCCAGCTCGCCCACATTCAGTTTAATTGAAACACTAAAACATTTATTACTTTGGGCACACGATGGTAACTTAGGTTTTTAAATATCAAAATGATGATTTCAGCTGTCTCCAAAAGGGAAAATGAAGTTGGAGGGGGCAAGGAAAGGGAAAAGAGAGCTTGAGTCAAGTCCCCTTACCTCTGCAGGCCCCCAGAGCTCAGGGGAAGGTGGCGAGGTGGAAGGTGACCCAGTACCGGAGTCTCGATGTCAACACACTGAGATTTGACCAACTGGTAGCATTGCGTGGTCTGTGTTTATGGGCAAGTCTGGGGCTCTGCTGGTCACTTCAGACACAATGAGGTGAAGTCACTCACATGAGGCACCCAGAAAGCAGACAGCGCAGCTTTGATTTGACTCCTCGTCCATCCCTTTCTTCAGTTGTTCTCCCTGCTCTAATATTGCGTGAGTTCTGCAGAAAGTGGGCTGTTCTGAGTCTCCTTTTACAAATCTAGCATCTACTTATCCCCTGGGAATTTATCTACTTGTGATGTATGAAACTCCTTTGAGGGTCTGAGATTTCGGAGTAGGAAGGAGATACAAGCTACTGTTCTGTTTGAATTTCTTCCAGGTCCCTCATTCCACCTCTACCCGGTTTGCACACAGGTTAGCACGTGTGTATTTGATCTTGCATCCCTTTGTTTCCTTAGCAACTTAGGAACATTAGCAGTTCCACAAGGTATTTAAATTATCGAGGCTCATCATTGTCAGCCTCTTCTCTCCTTGTCTCCCATTCTCTCTCTTAAACACAAGGGTTTACAATATAGCCCAGGCTGGTCTTGAACCTATGAGCATTCTGCTCCAGGCTCCTGAGTCCTAGGATTAACTGAATATACAAATTGGGTCACTTTTTTTCTGTTGTTGCTTTTGGTTTTTGGGTCTTGATCTAGCCCAGGCTGACCTGGAATTCACTATGTAGTCTCAGGCTGGTCTCAAACTCACAGCGATCCTCCTACCTCTACCTCCTGAGTGCTGGGATTAAAGGTATGGACCACCATGCCCAGCCTTTGTTGTTTTGTATCCCAGGTGTCCTTGAACTTTATAGGTAGCTGAGGATGTTGTTGAATTCATGATTGTCCTGCCTCTACCTCCCTAGTGCTGGGCTCACAGGCATGCTCCATCCACCATCAGAGGAAGGCATATTTATATACTTAACCAATCATTTCTTATAGAAGTGGTTTTCCTATTTGTCACCATTATAAGTCATGGAACGAACAACTCTGGGCATAAAGCTTTTTAAAAAAATTTACCTGATTTCTTTGGGATTGACATCTATATTTTCTCCTCCCTCCTGAAGTGCTAGGCAAGTGTTCTCCCACTTAGTTATATGCTCACACTTCCCATGTATAGTTTCAGATAATTTCTTTGATAGTATAAAGGCACCTCAGAAGTCTTTAAAAGGAAAGGCATGTTAAAAAGGGATATAGCAAATGTAATGATTGCTATTAACTAACAGTTACACCATATTTTCTCAGCCTGAAACTATTCTAAACATGGAATTTATCTATTTTCTGTTGCAAATAACACGATCTATAGGCTGAATGTGTTTTATGGATCAGAGGCTTATTTGGGGGAATAGTTCTGTTAGCATAAGGCTGAGAGACTGCAGTGGGGACACCTCATGGCTGGTGCCACCCCAAGGTGGTGAATGACATCACCTGGTAAGAGCACATCAGCATGTACTGTCTGGTCTCTGTCATTCTTCCTATAAAGCCCCGAGGGTGGTCGTGGGGCCCTAGTGACCTGTCTGCCCTGATCAGCTCCCCAAGGCCTCACCTTGAATTGCAATACCTCAGTCAGACATACTTCCCACCCTCTTCCTACTTCACAAAGGGAATTCCATCTCCATACCCACCCTCAGGAGATGTGCCCAAAACATGTGCAACCATAGCAAAACACCTACATGAGTGAACTTGTTAGTTCCCAGGACACATGAGAGGCATATATGCATACGTTTGATATGTCATGATGATTTTCCTATTAAAAACTATTTCTGTGGCAACATCAAAATAGAAGAGACACTTGTTGGAAAGAAGGGATTCAGTGAAGAGGGGATTTGGGAGAGGGAAAGGAAGGGCGTTGGGACGTGACTGTGATCACGGTAGATTGTGTCTATATGTATGGAAGGTGTCAAGAAAAGTTAGAAGTCAGAAACAATTCTGTAACAGACATGAAACATGCCAAGGTGCCTTTTACACACTGCCCTGCAGAGTGGTCGCTGGAGGCTGTTCCTTCTCACTTTCCTGTCAGGGAATAAATGTGTTCTTCTCTCTGCAGCTTCATCTGCACAGTGTTTTATCATTTTATCAGGTCCTGGAGTCCTGAGTGTTTTCCACTGCCTCCTAAGGGCCTTGACACACAACACTCATTAATTATAAATTTCCAATTGGTAAAACTCAATGGCGATGAACATACATGTTCCAGAGTTGAGCAAAGCAGAGGGGGGCAGGGACAGAGAAAGCACCCATCTCTGATGCCAATGCCATCTCCCTGTGTCTTTCCTCTGGGGGATGGAAACTCACATGCCTCACAGAGAAAAGCCAGCAAAGGAATTTTACCTTTGAAATTCAAGGAAACACTGGTTATTCAAGTCAGAAAATAACTCATATTGAACTATAACACAAAGCATTCTTCTCTGTGCAGCCACTGGAGCCTGGCAGTCTCTGGTCTCAGGAGGACATGGGGAGTTAGTTGCCTGGCTGGTTGGTCAGGATTGTGGCTAAGATTCCCAGCATCCATGGAGAACAAGCAGGAGACTGGAAGCCTTGGGGTGTGAGATACACCTTTCCCTCTGCTCAATACAGCTCTCTCTACCCATCCCCTCCGCCTCTTCTTTTTCTTCTTCACTCTCTCCCTTCCTTCTATACTTATGGATGCATTTATTGTCACAGTTCTCTGGAGCAGCAGAAGTGATAGAATGAACAGATATCACAGATGGAATTTATTAAGTTGGCTTTTATGATACAGGCTGGGCAATCCAATGATGGCTGGCTGCAGGCTAGAGAGTCTGAGAACTCCTAAATGTTCAAGCCATGAGGCTGTCCTCAGCTTCAGCAGTTCCAATCTGGTCTGAAAGGCCTGGAAGATTCCTGGAGAGCTGCTGGTCTTCAGTCCATGCTGGAAGGCTGAAAAATATCTGGGTTCTGATGTTAGTGAAGGAGGGCACCAGGTGGGGACATGGACTCACCAGCAAGGAGCAAGCACAGCCAGGTATGTAGGCTGCCCCTGAAAGAGATGCCCACTCTAGGGGAAGGCCTTCCTCCCCAAGTTAATCCTTCCTGGAAACACCCTTATAGACCTGTCCAAGAGGTCTTTCTCTTACTCCACTCTTGATCTGATCGAATTTACAACGGAAATTAACTGTCACAATTCAATCCTTGTGTGTGTGTGTGTGTGTGTGTGTGTGTGTGTGTGTATGTGTGTATCCATGTTGTCATGTATGTGGAGGCCAGAGGTTGATATTTCCTGTCTTACTCTGTCACCCTCCACCTTATTGAGACAGTCTCTCACTTGAACTCAGAGCTTCCTGATCCAGCTCCATAGCTAATCAGCCTGTCACAGGGATCACCTGTCTCTGCACCCTCAGTGCTTGGCTTATCTGTGGGCCACCGTGACTGCTGGCATTTAAACAGGTCCTTGGAATTCAAACTCTATACTTGTGTGTCAAGCATTTTACTAACTGAGACATCTTTCCAGCCCCTTGGATTCTTTAGATTACAAAAGTAATGCTGTTTATTATGTTAAGCAGTTTAGAAATTTAGAAAGAAGATATTAATAATCTTTATCATGCTTTAATCCCACCCTCCATAGGTTACTGACTGTAGCCATTTGGTCTGTATTTTTGAACTCATATTTAAATGTTTCTACAAATATCATAATTTATCCCTCTTTCCTTATTAAAATGAAAGAATTAGACCCAATCTGTCTATACTGTTTACTTTTATGACAGTATCAGTTACTTTTCTTATTGCAGTGACAAAAATACCTGATAAAAGCAATTTTAGGAAAGAAGGATTTATTTTGACACACAATTTAAAACTATATCCTATCGTGGTGGGGAAGGCATAGTGGCAGGAATGTGAGGCAAATGGTCACCTTTCATCTGGAATCTGGAATCAGAGAGAGATGCCCACATTTACTTGAAGAGGATTATTGTAATAGCCAAGGAGAAACACCATAATTAAACAGGTGTTAGAAGGAAAAGATGCTTTCTTATGGTGTGGTGTTGGGTTTTTAAGACTTCTTTTAATGACTTGTAAGTTTCAAGGATCTACAGTGGCCCTGTCACTCTTATGGAGGTTCTAAACCCTGGCCATTTTTGCTTCAATACTCAGCAGAGTGAGATGATAAAAATCAGCCTCTGGTCTCCTTTCCTCTTCTGTTTCCGGGTCACTTCCTTCCGGATGTCTTCTGGGTGTCCAATTGGTCATATTCAGGAAGAGGTTGAATGCCTGATGTCATGTGAAGGTGGGAGCCTCCGGGGGACAGCCTATTTTTTTTTCCTGGACAAAAAAGACTATTTTTTATGCTTTTAGTCACATGATTTCTTTTTTTGTATCTTTATTATGAATAAGTATATACATTGTATGATCAAATCTTGTGAATGCGTCCCCGTTTCCCTCCTCTCTGTCTCCTACCCACTGGGGGACTTCCTCGGTGCACATACTGGATCTGTCCATAGGTTAGGGGGTTATGAACTGCATCAGAGGTAACCAGTTTTTCTTTATTTTTTCTTCCCCCTTTATATATTTTTGTTGAGGGGGGCAATGTCTCCGGATATTCTCCCCCACCATGGCTCTTACAATCTTTCCGCCCCCTCTTCTACTCAGTTCCCTGAGTCATAGTGGGTGAGTTTTAAGTCTGCTTTATTGTTTTTTTATTTTTTAAATATATATATTTGACCATAATGAGTTACATTATTTAGTGGGTAAACAATGAGTTGTTATCCCCAATTCCCCAATGCCCCCCTCCCCATCCCCAATTAGCTGGATATTCTCTTCCATGGGTCATCTGGATCAGTCCTTGTGGCAGGGGACCATGGATAGCCTAGTACTCAGCCTGGTTCTCCTGGCCCAAGTGTGTTGTTACTGAGGGGTGTCATGCCTCTGGATAGTCTCCCCCACCATGGCTCTCACAATCTTTCTGCCCCCCCTTCTGCTCAGTTCCCTGAGTCATAGTGGCTGAGTTTTAAGTCTGCTTTATTGTTGAGATCTTAAGTATCTCTGGATATTTGCCCTGGGTTGTGTTGGGCATCGTTGGTGTCTGTCTCCATTGACCTTTCATGGGTTATCAGACTTGCTGTGGTGATTGGTCTCCTGTTTGTCTCCTCACTTTCTTGTTGGTTTCACTTTGGCCCTGTGTGAAGGCCAGGTGTGGTTTGTCTCCTGCCAGCATGTCAGCCATCATCCAATGTCTTGTTGGTGGAATTGAGTTGCCCCTGGCTCTCTTACTGACTTTTAAAAAATACAGTTTCCATTGGAGAGTGAGATCAATATAGGTTAAATGAGACAACATTGCTATTTTGGCTAACTCCTAATATGTGTAGCCTCTATGTAGCTCTCTGATAGTAGGAGCTTGATTCCTTGGTCCCCATAGGATTTTTCCATGGATGCCAGTTCCAGTTAAAAGTTCCTTGTCACTGAGCAGATCTCTTAGCCAATCAGTAAGCCGTTGATTACCCTCCTTGAGTTAGAGCCAATATTGCACAGACATGCATTTCCTAACTGGCTGGTCTCTTTCATACGAATACCCCAGGGTAATACGAGAACCCCAGGGAAAAGAAACCTGGATTAATCACTGGGAGAAATGTTGGGTCTGGGTCTTTCCCCACTTTCACATACTGTCAGTGGTTGGCATCCTCCATCATCCTCAGTCCTCATAGAGCCCTTGTGTAACCCAAGGGTGGTGACTCCCCTGTGGTTCTCTCTCTCTCAATAGGTTTGCATTTTTACACTTATAAGGAAAAAGTCAATAAATAAGAAGCACTTTGTAAAAAAAAAACCCCCAAAAAACAAGCCTTTCAATGTTCTTGACATAATGTTCAGGCTGAGTATTTTCTCTGCCTACCAGGCATGATTTAATGTTCACACGTATGCTATGAAGCAATCTCATTTTACCAGCGCAAGGAAACTCATGCACACCGAGGTTGCCAGCACTGGCCACATCTTACCTAATCTGAATATGTTGGTGAGGTCAGTGGTGCGGTCATTGTAAGACGTGCAATTTGTCATACTAAGAAAAACATGCCGCTGCCAAAACTCAGGCATGGAACTGATCTGAGGAAATGATGAATGTGAAAAGTAGCTGTTCCTCAGAATCAGTGACCATGTGCGACAGAGCTGGGGTCGGAGCTTAGGTGGATCACCTTCTGTACTTCCAACTTTCCACCAGGCTCCACTTGCCAAAGTTAGAGGCATGCTTATCTCCTTAGTAAAGACGTCACTTAGTAAAGGGACTGTAATCCTAGCATTCAGAAGATTCATGAGTTCAAGTCCAGCATGGACTAGGATGAGACTCTGTCTGAAAAATGTAAAACAAAAAAATTCTCCATGGTACATGTGAACAGATGTGTTTGAGAAAAGCTTTATTTGATGGAATAGAATAGATTTATTGACCATAAGGCTTCTTGCAGAATTTGCTACCCACACATATTTTGTGCCTCCAAGGAAAAAGGAAAATCTGCATTACTTCCCAAGCTTTCTTCTTTTCGGGGAGAGCATTGGATGCACTTTCTGTCCTTTTGGAATGCATTTGAACTTCTTCGTAATACCTCCTTTCTCTAATATAGCAACAAATGTGTCCAGAAGGTCAAGTTTCATTTTGCTTAATTAATCTGGTCTTTGGGGGCAATTATTACAAATTGGACAGAATTGGTCTAGAAAGCAAAGTTGAAATTAAGCTTAAATCTTTGGATAATTTTTATCCTGGCCCTCATCTTTAATTCAGTATTAATTAAACCTGCCTTTGAAACCTCATAGCACATCTCAGACTCCAGACTGTTTAACCAAGCAGCCTTACCAAAAAGATAAATAAATCAAGCTAGCATTATTGTTTCTCCAAGGATGGAAGGTACTGCTGAAGGCGAAGTGCTTTGCAAGCTGGGAGGCCCTAGCTTCTAGCTTCTGTTTGCTCTTGTTGGTTTTGGGGGCAGTGCCGTACTGTAGCCCAGGCTGGCCTCAAACGTGTGATTCTCTTACTTTTGTCTTCCTAGTGAACCACCGGATCTGACTATTGTTTGATTAAAAAATTATTTTTCAGAAACTTTTCAGATGGGATAGGCTTGATTTACCTGTAGGAAACTGAGTGCTTAACAACTACGAAAAAGACATTTGGTTGCCCAACTTCCTAAAGTAGAGTAGAAAGCTGTTCAGAAATGAAAGGTCCAGAACTAAGTAAAGGCTCAACTGTTCCATGAAGGATCTAGACATTTTTTCATCTTTCCACCTCTCTCCATGTTTGTTTTGCTGAATAATTTATACTGCTATAACAGAATATTACAGATTGGGTAATTGACAATGAGCAGAAATGTATTTGGCTTGTGGGTGGGAAGACTGTGTACACCTCAATGTGAAATGCTTTGCATGCTGGGAGGCCCAAGATGGAGAGGCTGTATAAAGTGAGGGATGACATCTAGCTGGGTCATGCCATGGGGAAAGGTGAGAGGTATCCCTGAATGGGTGAGGAGGGGTCCCAAAGCCATCCTTCCTAAGAAACTCAGGCTGTGATGATGTCGCTCATCTCCTAAAGGTCCCATGGCTCAGTATTGTTGCACTGGGTGTGATGTCACCACCCCAGGAACTTGGGTGTGCATGCTGAAGCCACTGCAGACTCCTGGACACAGATGTTCTTTGCAGCCCAGGTAGGATGCATCTGACCTTAACTCTTTCTTTTATTAAGCAACACTTCCTGGGAATCCCTGGAAGATTCTCTGTCAGGATGAAACTGCTGATTTCTAAGGACATGCCTAATTTTAAGGGAGCCTGTTTTAGTGACTTTCTTGTTGCTGAGACAAAATAGCTAATCAGAAGAAAAAGTTTATTTTGATTTAACACTTCCAGAGGGTAGAGTTAATTATGGCAGGGAAAGCCTGGCAGGACCTGGAAGCCATTGTTTCATCATCATGTGAGCAGGGAGGAAGGAGAGAGAGAGGTGGGGAAGAGAGAGAGCATGTGGGGTTGGACTATAAAACCTCAAGCCTTACCCCTGTGATTCACTTCCTCCAGCAAGGCTCCACCTTCTAAAGGCTTCGCAGCTTTCCCAAACAGGGTCACCAGCTGGGGTTTAAGTATTCAAACACATGAACCTATGGGGTAAGTTTACATTCAAACCACTGCAGAGCCAGAGAACAGGAGTTCTGTGTTGGGCCAGGGGTTCTCAGAGCAATATCAGGTTCATCACAGGGACCTTGCCACATTCTAGAACCCCAACCCAGTCCTCTGGAATCAGAAGCAGCTGGAGTGGGGCCAGCAGTTTGTGTTTTCCTGAACTCTCTGGTGTTTCTGATGTGCTCAGCATTGACAGCGACAACCTAGGACAGTTTGCTAACTAGAACTGGGCTTGTTGTATAACAGAGCTGATATTTTTGCTAACACAGAAGTTAATGATAGAAGGTGAGCAGGGCCTAAGTGATCCAGGAGATTAACTTTTGCTGCTTCTGGACTGTAAATGGGGATTACTGTTGGGAATGTAACCCGTCCCTACCAGTCAGCATCCTGGAGAGATGGGAGAGCTAACCTGAAGTTTTGTCTCTTCACTGTGTGATCATTGGCAAACAACAAAAAGGGAGTTTCTTCTCCTTTTCCTTTCTGCTTCTTTCCTTTCTTCCTGTTCTCTCTCTCCTTTCTTTTTCTCTTTTTCTTCCTCCCTCTCCTCCTCTCTCACTTCTCTTCCCTTTTCTTTCCTTCTTTCTTTTTTTCTCTTTCTCGCCTTCCTTTCTTCATTCTCTTCCTTCCCTTCACCCTTCCTTCCTGCTTTCTTTCTTTCTTTCTTTCTTTTTTCTTTCCTTCCTTCCTTCCTTCCTTCTTTCTTTCTTTCTTTCTCTTTCTTTCTTTCTTTCTTTCTTTCTTTTTATTTCCTTCCTTCTTTCTTTCTTTCTTTCTTTCTTTCTTTCTTTCTTTCTTTCTTTCTTTCTTTCTTTCTTTCTTTCTTTCTTTCTTTCTTTCTTTCTTTCTTTCTTTCTTTCTTTCTCATTTCCTCCCCTCCCTCCTTCCCTTCCTTCCTTTCATCTTTTTCTTTTCAACAGTGTTTCATGTTGCTTGAGACTGGTCTTAAACCTCTAGCCCTCCTGCCTCCACCTCCAAATTGCTGAGATCACAGGCAGTAGCTTCTGCTTCTTGCTCTTTTAAAGAACCATGCCATTGGGGACACTGCAAGAACCACCCAGTACCATTGTAGGTCCTGTTAGAACCACCCAGTACCATTGCAGGTCCTGAAAGAACCACCCACTACCATTGCAGGGTCTTATAAGAACCACCCAGTACCATCGCAGGCCCTGTAAGAACCACCCGGTACAATGTGGGCAGGAACTCTGAAGATGTTACCATCTCTCACTGCTCTGGAAGCCCTGGGTGCTGCTGCTTTCTGCCCAGCTTTGGTGGCCTCAGGTCTTTGCTAGCAGGAATCCTGCGGGCCCAGCACACCAGAGTCCACCTGCACAGACCTGTAATGTCTCAGGAAGAGCAATAGAGAAGGGAGGAGTCATTTCTGTAGTGCACCAGGATAAGGTTGTATTTTATTGTTGTTTTCACTTGTTTTCTTACCTGAATCCCTTGAGTTTAACAACCTGGGGCTTCCAAAGCAGCTTGTTGAAGAGGTTGAGGGTGGGATGCTGACAGTGGACGAGAGGCGATTCTCTCACTGATTCTGGAGGCCTGGCCTTTGCATAGCAGGGGAGGTATGTGGTGTTTCTTCAGGATATGCTGAGCATCCAAATGACTGGAAGCTGCATCTGTGTCTGCACATAGCGCTTTCTTCGAGGTACTGAATTCTCCAGGGTGCTGATAAACTTTGCCAGTGTAGGAAGGATAGAGAACCGACCAAAGAGCCACCCATGACTCATGTGGTTTTCCGAGAAGGGTCGTGTCTGGGAGAGAGCACCCACTGGCATCCAGACCAACTGGGACACGGGGGTTGGTGACTCTGGCATGTTTCTGGTTGCTGATGTCTCGGTGGTGTCTCTCCCTTGCTGTGAGAGCTGTCCTTTCTAACTGCTATGATGGCAGGCATTGGAAAGGAAGATGGAGAGTCCTGGAAACTGGGGACCTCTCTTCTAGATGCCTTAAAGATACAGATACCTTGTCATGCATAGGTGTCCCTTGGAGATGTTGGACTGTCCAGTCCTAGCAGACAGCCTCACAAAGTCACAGGCGCATAAGAGAATTATGAAAATATTCTGAGATTTTGTAATTCCTTTTAAAGTATTTATTTACTTGGGGGAGGGAGAGAGGGAGGGAGGGAGGGAGGGAGGGAGGGAGAGAGAGAGAGAGAGAGAGAGAGAGAGAGAGAGAGAGAGAGAGAGAGAGAGAGAATGGTGCACCATGGCCTCCTGCCTCTGCAAATGAACTCCAGACACGTGCCACTTTTTTCATCTGGCTTTATGTGGGTCCTGGGGAATCAAATTTGGCTCTCAGAGTTTGTGAGCAAGGGCCATAACTGCTGAGCAATCCTTCCAGCCTGAATTCTGACATTCTTATATATCTGCACTCTTCACTGCATCCACAGAACTTCCACAGTCAGTCCTTCAAACAGAAAGGCTGTTACCTGACTGGAGAAGTGGGAGGAGAAGCCAGGGGCTGGGGGAGGGGGTGAAGGAGGTGGGCTAGCTGGGGGCAAGGAGGGAAGTTCCAGGCAGGGTGGAGGTGGCTTTGGAGCTCTGGTTTGCAGGAGAACTCTGGGATCTCAGTTTTGGAGCCTCTGGTGATGAGCTTTGCAAACAACTTCATTGAGTGAGTTGGGGGTCAGAATGGGCTCAGGGTCCCTTTCCTCTCCTGAGGCTTCAGTGGATTTGGAATTGAAAACAGGTCTCATTCCAGGTGCCAAAACCCATACTTCATATTTATTTTGTGTGGTATGTGTATGGTGTGCTTACATTGTGTATGTGTGGCTGCAAATCTGTGTTCAGGTAGGTGTGTGTGTGTGTGTGTGTGTGTGTGTGTGTGTGTGTGTGTGTGGATATATGCGTGTCTGTGTGTGTGCATGTGCATGTAGGCATATACCTGTGGAGGCCAGAGGTTGACATCAGAGGTCTTCTTCAGTCACTCTATCTTTTTCTTTGAGTGTGCCTAGAGTTCACTAATTCAGCTAAGCTAAAGTGGCTGGTCAGCAAGGGCCTGACATTTTCTGTCTCTGTCTACCCAGGGCTGGGATTATATGCACATCCTGCTGTGCTTGGCATTTTACATGGGTTCTGGGGATTCAGAGCACTTTAACCACTGAGCCATCTCCCTAGTCTACGCTTGGGATTTCTTGAGTGTCTAGGAGGGCTGGGTGTCACTTGTGCTGGGCATATAGTGGTTTACAAACACATGTATGATTTCCACCCTATGAATGTTATGTTCTAGTGAAAAGAAAATGTGCAAGAACTCCTTAAGTAAATAACTAAGAGTAAGTCCCCAGAACTAGGGAGAGATAGGGGAGGAAAAGGGATGATGAAGGATTCCTGGTGAGCCATGTTGTAGCCGTAAGGTGCTTTTAAACAAATGCATGTGAACCAATGGTCAGCATTGAAAAATGAACCATATGAGGAGTGTGGGGAGACTATTCCCATAACTAGTCGCCTGGAGGTGGAGGGAGCTTGGGGGTTCCCGGAATTAGAACAGTGCCAGTACAGGGGAGAGTAGGAGCACCCAGGGCATCATGGGGAGCTAGATCTCAATCTCTGAACTCATTCAGGGCTTCTTCATTCCGAGGCTGTCAAGGGCCAGTGACTGAGGTCCTTCTGGGTCTCGCAGTAGGATGGATGGATGGGTCCAAATGAAGACAAAATGCAGCCGTTGTAATGGTGCTGTGAGTTCAGTGAAGGTGGGGGATGCATGTGGATGGGAGACAGGCTGTGTCTGTGGACCACAGGGATGAAGCAGTGGTGACAGCTATAGATGGAGAGCCATAGGGAGAAGGAAGGAGCTTTAGGGAAGTGTGTGCCCAGGATGATGACCCATGGATGCCCAAAGTGGAATTCTCTGACATGAGTTTACAGCTTCGGTGTCCCTCAAACTCCCAGTGCATCGTGCAGTGAGAAAGGGGAGGAGCCGGCTGGAGCACTTAGACCTGCCTCTGGGCTGAGGAAAGAACTGTAAAGCAGCCTCTTTATTGATTGATTGATCAATCAATTGATTGATTTTTCAAGGTAGGCTCTCACTCTAGTCCATTCTGACATGGAATTCAGTATGTAGTCTCAGGGTGGCCTCGAACTCACGGCAATCCTTCTACCTCTGCCTCCAGAGTGCTACAGTTAGAGGCGTGTGTCTCTTTATTTATTTATTTATTTATTTATTTATTTATTTATTTATTAAGATTTTGGCCATCATACAAAGAAAGGGATTTCATTGTGGCATTTTCTCTTTTTTCATATGCATGTACGTATGTGTGTGCATGTGGATATGCATGGGTTTACTTGTGTGTGCGGGTGCGTATGTGAAGGCTAGAAGGTTGACGCTTCTCTACCTTCTTATCCGAGTCAGGGTCTCTCCAACTCAGAGCTTGCTGACTCGGTCTGGTCTAGGCCACCAGCTTACCTTGGGGAAGCCCTGTCTCAGTCTTTCTGGAGCTGAATTATAGGCAGAACTCTACACCTGCCTTGCATTAACACAGGTACCTGGGATCTGAACTCACTTCCTCACGTTTGCTTGTAAACACTTTATCCACCGAGCCATATTCCCGGCCTGTCATTAGGACATTTTCATGTGCACATTATTATATTTTGTTCTTTTTCATTCAACCCTCCCTTCTCTACCCCTTCTCCTTCTTGCTGGTCTCCTTTCTCTTCCCCAAAAGCCCCTATTTCTGCATTTATATTAATAGATTCTGTTACCCTCTATTATCCAACCTTCCTCTTCCTTTCAGTGCTATTTCTCCCTTTCATAATCCCTTTTTTACTTTCATGTCGAGTGTGTGTTTGTCTAGAATTCACATATGAGAGAACAAATGCAAATGTTTGTTTTTTCTGAGTCCGGTTTATTTTGTTTAACAAAACTATCTCCAGTTCCATCCATTTTCCTGCCAATGTGATGTTTTCATTCTTTACTGCCAAGCAACACTCTGTGGTGCCTGTGATGTTTGTGTGCCATCAGGTGCTCGGCGGCAAAGTCACTGGGTTTTCTGTTCTTGAGAGAGTGTAAGCAGATGATGGAGAGGCATGGGAGGCGAAAGAGTTCTGGTCTGGGTCAGCTGGACCCTAAGACAGGGAAGCCACTCTGTCTCGACATCAGCATTGAAGAATCATCACTGCTATGCTAAAATGGCATTCAGGCTCCAGAAGTCACTTAGTTTAGGAAGTTCCTCGCACATTCAAAGGAATCCAGGTCTTATTTCTCTGTCCAAATCCTGATAATATGTATGGTCTTTAATTTTTCAGATCCCCCAGAGAATGTGATGTAGATGCCAGAGTACAAGAATTGGAAAGGACACCGAAGAACTCTGTCCAGCTTTGCAAACAGTTGGCGAGTAGAATTTTGTTTTGTTCAGTATCTGTGCACCAATAGAGACCTGGCATGCCTTGTGGTTAGGAATACCTGGATAGTCCCTCGGACCTTATACTTGCAATGTGTGAGTTTCTGCCACAGACCTAAATATTTGCAGCCTTGTGTGTGTGTATGTGTGCGTGTGTGTGCGCACATGCGTGCGCATGTGCGTGCCTGCGTGCGTGTGCGTGTGTGTGCATGAGCACTCATATGCAAGTGGTTCACATATGTGTGGACAGGCATGCATGTGTGTGCATATGGAGATTGATGTGGGAAGTCTTCCTCAGTCTCTTCAGCATCCTGTATCTCTGTACAGTTTGTAGTCACTCATCATTCACTATGCTTACCATGTATCTCCAGGGTTCATCTCTGCCAGGCTTAAAGTAGGCGCTCCATGTTCAGGAAGCATTTATTGGATGGATAAAGGCTAGATTACTGTGAGATAACTGAGGTACCAGAAGAGCTAGGCGAGAACATGCTGAGGCTGGGAATTGCAGCAGTGTTACAGGGGTCGGAGAGAGGTGTGGCAAGGAGCATGTCTCAGGGGCTAGCTCTCCCTTGTGGCCTCCATGTCCTCTCTGTGCTTTATTGAGGCATAGTTTCTCACTGAACCCATAGCTCACTGATTCCACTCATCTGCCTAGCCAGTTTGTCCTAGGGATCCCCTGTCTCTGCCTCCCCAGTGGCATTAGAGGAAGGCTCCCCTGGTCACTCAGCATTTATGTGGATGCTGAGGCTCTGAACTAAGGTCCTCATGCACTTTACCCACTGAGTCATCTCCCTAGCCCCTGTGTAATTTTCAAACAACTCTCTGATACTCTCTCATCTGAAAAATGGGGATTTAGCAAGTAGAAATAACATTCAGCTATAGGAAGAGAAAAAGCCCCAAAGAGTGACTTGAATAAATTAAGATTTTATTTTCTCTCCCCTTTGAAAAGAACTGGAAGAGCCAGCCTGGTGGGACAGACCTGTAATCCCAGCTACTTGAGAGACTAAGGCAAAAGGATTGCAAAATCAAGGCTTGCTTAGACTTCAGAAGTCAAGGGCAGCCGGACAAGTTAGCGAGACCCTGTCTCAAAATAAAACATACAGAAATGGCTGGGAATATAGCTCAGTGGCAGAGTGATGGCCTCACATCCTCAGTGCAAAACAAAAAACCAATACAACAATAGAAATAACAAAAACGATGTTGAAGACCAGTGAGACTAAAGGTTCTATGACAGTTACGCAATGTTCCAGTGACTCAGGCTCATCTACCTTTCTGTTTTGTCATCTGTAACACATGACTTCTTTATGCTTACTCATAGTTTAATGTGCAACGTGACTGCTCCAGCTCCAGCCACCACATCCCAGTTTCCTGCACGGCTGTAAATGAAGCAGGGATGGGGCAAAGGGTCACCTGGTAATTAGACTAGTCCTTTTTTGAAGAATGTTTTTGGGACTGAGGATGAGCTTAGGGGTGGTAGAGCACTTGCCTAGAATGTGTGTGTCCCTGGGTTCAATTCCCAGCATTGAAAAAAAAACAGAAATAAAAAAGAATATCTCTTTGAAGCCCTGTCATAAACTTCTTTTAAAAAGATTTTATTTATTTGCAAGAGAGAGAGAGAGAGAGAGAGAGAGAGAGAGAGAGAGAGAGAGAGAGAAGAGAATGTGTAAATGGGCACACTAGGGACTCCTATTGCAAACGAGCTCTAGATGTCTAGATGCATGTGCCACTTTGCGCATCTGGCTTTACATGTTATTAGGGAATTGAACCTAGGCTGTCAGGCTTTGTAAATAAGTACCTTTACTGTTGAGCTATCTCCCCAGTACTCCTAAGTATGCCCAGGCTGA
This sequence comes from Zapus hudsonius, assembly GCA_004024765.1. Classification (NCBI taxonomy): domain Eukaryota; kingdom Metazoa; phylum Chordata; class Mammalia; order Rodentia; family Dipodidae; genus Zapus; species Zapus hudsonius. The sequence continues at coordinate 19,923 of PVHP010019147.1, forward strand.
TTTCCAAAACTGCTTCCTATATAGTCCAGGATGATCTTGAACTTCTCGTCTTCCTGTCTCTACCTCCTGAGTGCTGGGATTGCAGTTATGTGCCACCACGTTTTGAGCACTCGGTTTATGAAGTGCTGGGGATCTAATCCAGGGTTTCGTGCATGTTAGACAAGCTTTCTAGCCACTGAGCCACATCCCCTGCCCTAGGTAGTTCTTGAGAGTTTGGGAAGAATTATGTCTCTTTATCTCTCTTGTGAGTCTCAGGGGTTGACACTTGTGATTTCCATGTCCTGGACTGTTGGGTTCCCCTGTCTCAGGCTGGCTCCCAGCACCCCAGGGTCGGCTTGCTATGAACAAATAGTGTTGTTGCTGGGAGAACTGACAGCAAGAACAAGCTCCTATTGTGCTGTGGTCCCATCTCAGGGTGAAAATTCCTGGCACAGCAGATGTTGGAAGGGGATGTCTTGGCCCTGCCAGCAGACCACAGCAACTGCAGTACAGCATGTCAGGACTGAAGGCTGAGGTGCTGCCTGCCAACGCTGCTGTATCCAGAAGTGCAGATGCCAATTGAGGCTGTGCCAGTGCCAGGAGCAGGTGGAAGGCCTTGGTCTTGCCAGTGCAGAATACGTCACTTTGCCCTCTCAGCACACTCAGTGTACAACCAAGGGAGTCGCGTCTAGACACTGACCCGGCTCTAGATGCAGCCTCATGGTCCCTTCTACCAGATTCACTCTTACTATTCTCCCTCAGTACTTGAGCCAAGATGTTCTCATTGCCAGCACCTCATTCTGACCCTTAGAGCACTCGTCTCCTGCAATTCCCAGCCTCAGCATGTTCTCACCTAGCCGATCTGGTAACTCAATTATCTCACCAGTCATCAAGCTTTAGTCCATCCAATAAATGCTTCCTGAACAGGGAGCACCTATTTTAAGCCTGGCAGAGATGAACACTGGAGATAGATGGTAAGCATAGTGGACGATGAGTAATTGCAAACGGTGGTACCCTGTGGACAGAGATACAGGATGCTGAAGAGACAGATGCAGGATGCTCAAGAGACCCACACAGTGCCTTTGCTAGACTGGAGGAGTTTGGAAAGTGTGACTTTACATGGAGGTCTGATGGGGGCCTGTAACCAACCCTGGTGTGTGGTTTGGGTTTGCTGACATGGGAAGGGGGAATCCAAGGAAGAATGAGCAATAGGGGACAGCTGAATTTGAGGGACTGAAAGGAGGAGATATGGGACTTCCACAGATGAAGGAAGGACAGAGGTGGACCCAGAGCTCATTGTGTGTGTTCCATCTGAAGTGTCTGCCTCTTTATTTGCAGTGTGGGAGAACCTAGAGGGTTTAGTTACTTTTTTCAATTAAAAATAAACTTTTTTTACTGAAAGCTTCCATAAATATAAACAATATGCTATGAGCATAACCTCCTTTCACCATTTTCCCTTTTCCCCTTCCCAAATCCCCCCTCCACTGAATCCCTACTTCTTTCCAACTAGTTTTGCTTCTATATTGATGTCTTCATTTTTTCCCTTTGTATTGTACAGGTCTTGTGTAGGTAGTGTCAGCCACCATGAGGCTATGAATATCAAGGAAAAATAGCAGTTATCTTCCTTCTATAGGGTTTAAAAAATTATGTCTTTATTATCCATAATTAGATACACTGAATGAACAAAAGATGTGTTGGTATCCCCAATTCCCCAATTTCCCTCCTCCCAGTCCCCAATTAGCTGGATATCATCTTCCATAGGCAAACTGGCTCAGTTCATGGAACAGAGGGTTATGAAGGAAAGAAAGACACAGTTTAGTATGTGACTGCTGAGTGGAGCCCAAGTAGAAGCAGAGACCCTGGCTGGGAGGTTGTCCTGAGAGAAGGACACTTGGAACCATTGAGCCCAACCTTTTCCTGAACAAATGAACTTGAACTGGGAGTCTAATTTCCTCCAGGAAGTTGATGGAGGAGCCAAGACTGAACCCCAGCTTGATGATTTCTTGGCTGATACACTGACTACTTTACCACATGTGATGGTTAAGTTTTGTTGTCAACTTGACCTTTTTAGTACTCTTGCATGCGTCTCTGAGGATGTTCACAGGAAGGCAGCCTCTCAGTAGGGGGTAGGATATAAGAAGGCTCAGGAAAGCTAGAAATTAACATCCCTTCCTGGGAGGGCAGTACAGGAAGGAAATTCCAGAGACTCAGGAAGCCATTAAGTCTGGGTTAGGGTTGTAAGACCTCCACCCTAAGGCTATATAAAGGGGAAGGAAATTTCTCTCCCTTTTCTCCCTGCCTGTTTTGCCTGTGTGTGTGTGTGTGTGTGTGTGTGTGTGTGTGTGTGTGTGTGTGTGTGTGTAATGCTGGTGATGGGTTTCTCTTTCACCATTTTGGAACATCACCTGGATCTGTAGCTTCAGTAAATCCTTTCCTCCCATAACTGGGACTGGTTTGGAGATTCATCCCAACTGAGGACACCCCACCTAATTGGAGTCAATTGTTTTTTTCAGTTCATAGGAATTGTGATAACTGCTATGTTTCAATGGAAGCTTCTGGAATTTTGTGATCTCATAGGGATTGTGATAAAAGGAAGTTCAGTAACTAGCTTTCCTATTAACTCACAGCCCTATGTAGATTACCACTCCAGCTCTGTCCCCTATTGAGTTCAAGGCTGAATAAAGTGGTGGTGCAAGTCTTTTGGCTGCAAAACCAGACAGACATGAGCTAATGTTCAAGATCCACTTAGACAACCCTGACTTCTAGCCCTCCCTCTAAGCCTTAGTTCCTTCTGAACATGGTTGTGATACTGTCACTTCGTCATGGTGTTCTGTTAAAAGCAAACACGAAGCTGGATGTAGTGGTACATCTTTAATCCCAGCACTCGGGAGGCAGAGGTAAGAGGATTGCCGTGAGTTCAAGGCCAGCCTGAGACTACATAGTGAATTCCAGGTCAGCCTAGGCTAGAGTGAGACCCTACATTGAAAAAAAAAGTAAACATGTGTGTGGAATATGGTAAGTGTGCAATACAGTTTGGTAACTGGAATGAGGATGGGTCAGATGGTGATGTTATACTCTTTAGTCAAAGAGCCTGAGTCCATGAGCAGATAGGAAACTCTATCATGAGATTCCTTTCAGAAAGCAGTTATTAGTTAATTATACTTAAATCAGTTCAATAACATTTATGGAGGGTTTATTGTATAAAAGGGTCTATCCTAGGCATGGCCAATGTACACAGAGTGTGTGGAAAAGGGAATGAGGTAGATCTGCGCATAACTGTACTGCCCCACAGAATAACATTTCCTAGGTCAAAGGAAGAGCAAGGACTTCATTACAGTGTACCACACCTCAGGGGGGGGGGGATTCTGAGTCTCACGGGGAGGCAGTCTTGATAGGGAGTTTGAAGGATGGACAAGTTTTTAATTTTATTTTTGTTATGTGGAAGATGAAATACTTTGGGTATTTACTTTTCTCTGCAAAGTTACACTTAATTTCTTTAAAAATTTATTAAAGAAATCAGTAAGGAAATGAAAGAAAATCAAAGCCCCCTCCTTGATCTTACCAGAGAATGAACTATTTACCCATGAGTTATAAGTATTTAAAATACTTTGCCATGCATAGTTATACATACATAATTTTATGAATAAGATTGTACTATTTTATAACATTTCCCCCTTTATTTAAAAACATATAATAAATATCTTATCATGCACAAAATGTCCTTAGGATTTGTAATGGTTTTTGACTCTGGGAGATAAGGTGTACTGTACTGAGCTCCCAGAGTTTGACATCCACCATGGTTTTGGGATTTATTTTTGTCTTTTTCTTTTGAGACAGGGTCCCACTCTAGCCTGACTAACCTGGAACTCACTCTGTAGTCCAGGCTATCCCCAAACTCATGGCAATCCTCCTGACTCAGCCTCTCTAGTGCTGGGATTAAAAGTGTGAGACATCATGCCTGGTTCAAGTTAGAATTTACTTTTTTGGTCTTTTACAAAGAATACTGAAATACATATTGCTGTAGCTAAGTAATCAAAGCACACATGATTTTTCCCCCTTAGGGTAATTTCTTAGTAGTAAAATTTCTTGGCCAAACAAGCAAGTACTTTTAAAAATATTTTATTTATTTATTTTCAATAGAGAGAATTATTACTTATTTGCAAGCTAAGAGATAGATGGAGATAGAGGGAGAGAGAGATGAATATAGTAGTGCCAAGGCCTCTTGCCACTACAAGAGAACTCCAGGTGCCTATACCACTTTGTGTGTCTGACTTTGCAAGCAATCACCTTTAAGCACTGAGCCATCTCCACGTCCCTCTTTTCTATTTAAAAAATATTTTTCAAAGTTTTAGAAATGGATAGCAGACATGCAATTTGTAAATGCCATTTATTTATACAGGAACTGGCTTTTGTCTGATTCAAATCTTTTAATAAACAGAAAATATTATGCTGGTAATAATTCTGTATCCCTGGGAGATAAATATATTCCCTTAAGATTTCAAAAGCATGTCCCATGCTTCCAATCATTAACACAGTTTTGACAGCGCTGATGGTAGACAGATACTATGATTCCACATTCACAGAGAAGACTCACTGATGTTATGTGCTTAGAGTGACTTCGTTTGTCAGGACATGGCAGAGTCCTGTTTCCTTTGCCTTGTCTCCTATAGCCTGTCCACTTCACTCCAGCATAGTTGTGACCACTGTCTTTTCATCATGCTCCTGTGACAGAAACCTTTAGACCTATGGTGTTCGCTGACCTGGTTTTCCAAGTGTAGATAATTTTCCTAAAATATTATCAATTTTAAAACATTTTATTTATTTGTTTGCAAGCAGAGCGATACAGACACACAGTGAGAGACAGACAAAGAGAGAGAGAGAGAGAGAGAGAGAGAGAGAGAGAGAGAGAGAGAGAGAGAGAGAGAGAGAGAGAGAGAGAGACTATTGGTGTGCCAGGGCCTCTAGCCACTGGGAACAAATTCCAGATGCATATGCCACATTGTGCACCTAGCTTTAGGTGGGTACTGGGGAACTCAACCCCAGTCAGGCTTTGTAGAAAGCACCTTAACCACTGAGCAATCTGTCCTGCCTGCATTATTAGTGGTTTTTTTTTTTTGGTGCTTTCTCAGGTATGGTTGGGTGAGTTTTAGGTGGTCAGTGGACAAGGGAAAGTCAGTATATTAAGTAGTGTAATAAGGTTTTATGGACAGAAATGAGAAGGAAGGCTTAAAACCAGCGATTGTTGGGCACACAGAAGCTCACTGTTCAGCCTGTAGTTCATGGGCTACTCACTTACTTTCCTGCATCTGATGCTCAGGATACAGATGTAGATGCAGGTGGGCTTCTACAGTGGTCTAGTATGCCTGGCATAAAATTTTAGCTGTTCCTTGCTGGCTTCATTCCAACTCATTGTGGTTTGGGTCTTTATGCATCTGAGTGTGCAAGCTTTTGCCTAAGCATATATTCCAGGAAGAGGTGTCCATTGGGATTGGAGCAAAGAAAAGTCTGAAAGTGTGAGAAGGCAGCTGCTGATGGACATTGAGCTTTGTTTTGTAGGAGCTGGAAGGGCACTGAGGAGCCTGGAGCTTGTCACTGACCTCCGAGCAGCTGTCTCCTTTCATTTCTCTTTCATCCAGGTCTTCTTTCAACATCTCTGCTCCCCAAAGGGTGTGCTTTCAAAAGACAAGGCAGCTGCTCACTTCTCCTTTTCATGAAAGAACTTGGTTCTTCCTTCCCTTTTAGGGAGGGCTTTCTGGTTTTGAGAATAACCACCCTTTTTCTTCCCCTCCTTGGGTGAGGTTGGGACATAAGGTTTGGACAACTGAGGTGTGCTGGCCTCTGATTGGCTAAAAGAGTAGGACTTGGGAAGAAGGAGGAGGGTTTTTAACATCTGTTGCCAAGGGACCAGCAGCTGGTTGATTTGCACAGTGATTGGCTGGTGGGATGTCTCTTCCTTCCTAGGTGAGGTTCTTAGATGTAATGGTGCAGGCAAGTGCTGGGAGGAAATACCAAAACCTGGGTCCTTATCTGGCTCTGCTGTTCATGGCCTCTGTGGCTCTTTGTCCTTCACCCTGCCGAGCCCTCCTCCCACATCTGTGAGATTACACCATCCCCTGCCAGAATGGGAAGACACACAAGAAAGGTGCAGCATGTCACTTCAAACTGGCATGGCTCCCATTAAAAGTGTGGCGTGGCCAGTGACCATCTTGGGACGATACTCCTCATACATAGGTTTTGCTAAAAATTAAGTGGTCAACTCCAGGGCTTTAAGTCATTTAAGCAGGTGATTCATGGCCCCAAGAAACCCTCTTAGGGCAATTGATTCTTCTATATATTTCAAATTCCATTCTTGGACTTTTCTGAATAAGACACGTGATCCTAGTAAAATACAGCCTATACCGAAAGCACAGACAGTAGCCCTTGACTGTATGTTGGGATCACACACTTGTGATCCAGCTGGGTGACACTCAGACCTCAGGATTTGTGTGTGTGTGTGTGTGTGTGTGTGTGTGTGTGTGTGTGTGTGTGTGTGTGTGTATGTGTAGTGTGCATATATGTGTACGTGTTTGTATGTGTGTGGGCACTCATATATGTCTACATGCACGTGGGGGTCAGAGGTTGACTCTGAGCTCCTTTCTCAACTATTCTCCATTTCCTTCTTTGGGGCAGAGTCTCATACTGAACCAGAACTCACTCACTGATTTGGCTGAGCCCCAGCGTGTCTCTGTCTCAGCCTCCTCAGCACTGCATCACCCTGGCCCGCATTTTACATGGGTTTTGGGGACCTGAACTCAAGTCCCCACACTTTCACAGAAGGATGTTTTCCCACCGAGTCTTCTCCCCAGCCCCCAGGTCTCAGCATTTTTTTTTTCAAATCCTAAACCTTGAATTTATTCAACAAAGCTTCCTCTTTCCTCATCTGACAGGTGAGGAACTAAGGGACTTTTTGATTAAGATCTCAGTGGTAGTATCTGTGTCCTTAATCAGTGAGAATTAAATGAGGTGGTGCAGGTAATGTCCTTAGTAAAGTGCTCAGTCTATCTTAGCTACTAAGTAAAAGCAGATATTCTGCGTGCTTCCGGGCTGCTGTGGCTGACTGAGGAAGGGGCTGTAGGAACAATAGAAAGCAGAACAGCCTGGCCTGGGATAGAGTCTGGGAGAGGGCGCGCATCAAGGAACCCTGGCGGGATGGGAAAGGACGCAGCCATGGGAGATGGATGGTAGGGAATTCCAATAAACTTGTCTGTCTCCATGCTATCTGTCTCCATGTTGTCCTGGAAACCCATAAAGGTAACAGATCACTGAAGTCTGACCCTCCCTGTTCTGTCTCAGCAGGTGGAGCCCACTTTCGGTGGTGTGGAGGAGGAAGGGAATCATTGGGCTCTGGATGGGTCACCCTCTCCCGGGGAGCTGGTGATGGGGGAGCCGGTGATGCACTCTGCAGCAGCGCAGCGTGGTGCAGAGAGGGGCCGGCGGGCGAGTCGTGCAGAGCTGCGTCAGGTTGTGGCAGGCGTGGGTGTTTTATGGTGGTGGTGGTGGTGCGGCTTGCCAGTGGCTGTTTGTGGGAGGCACCTTCGCTTGTGTTTATTACCTGCATCTCAGGCATTCTTTCTGCAGAAAGCATTCCTTTGTGCCTGGGCAATCAGACACACAGAGACATCATTTAGGAACCCAGAAATGTTCCAAATCACATCACACCCACCATCCACCTATGCACAAGGGTAACACTGTGTCCACCTCCCTTGTATCCTAAGGTCGCCCACACAGAGAACCAAGGAGCAAGCTCTGGTGGAACATGAAGAAAGCCCAATGAAATCAGCCTCCACCTCTACTTGTGGTAACCTCCCTTTTTTTTTTTCTTCTTCTTCTTTTGAGACAGGGCCTCATGCAGCTCAGGCTGACCTTGAACTTCCCATGTAGCCAAAGGTGGCTTTTAACATTTGATCTCCCTGCCTCCTCCTCCTCTGTGCTGGGATAATGGTGTGAGCTACCAACTTGGTTTATGAGGTGCTAGGGATTGAACCCAGAGCTTCAATGCAGCCTCTCTCTTCCTTCTCTTTAAAGCTGTGCTAAAAGGGTAAAGAATGGGAGTTAACTGTGCTGTGCAAGTTCTCAGCTTGTAGGCAGGTGGCCCGCTTCTGTAGCTATGAGGCTTGGCAAATCCCTCAGTAAGAGCACAGCTGGGTTACAGTATGACCCACGGGCATTCTCATAGGGACAAGAGGACGGGATGTGCAGATATGACTATCTGTCCCCTAATGCTGCTTCCTCAGCTGCGTGACCCTATCTCTGGGTCTCTTGTCCTTACTGAGTTATCATTTTCCTATTTAAGTCATGACGATTTCATGCTAGATCTCTATGTTTTGGCCCTCTTCTGACTCTGTGATTCTGTTGAATTTATCTGTATGGACTCCTTACACCACTTCATTCCCATATTTAGAACGAGGAATTCTTGGTAGAAGCCCACACCAGAACACTTTCATCTATACCTACTAATCCAATGTCACCAGCTCCTAGCAAGGCCCTTGAGTTATGTCATGGGGCCCAGGTAAGAGTCCTACGTGTGAAAGCAAATACGTCTGATCATCTGTTACCTAGAAACTTACATTTCCCCATCCAGAAGCCCCCAGTGGCACTCAGAGACCATACCTTTGTTGTGAATGTTGATGCTTCACCAGTTTCTCCACACCCAAAGGCTACATCCTCCAGAGGCTGCCATTTCTGCAGTTTCCGTGGTCTCCAACAGAGGGAGCTCCCTTGGTGTCACCACCCCAGCATGCCCGACCAAACCCCAGGGCCATTATGGAACATCAGTTCTCACTCTGTTAGTTACAGATTCTTCTCCTGTGTCAAGTCCATTGGGACATTTACCGTGTGGAGCTGTGGAACAAGGTGGGGACAATACAGCCATTAACTCTCTGCTGGGGTTGCTCAATTTTGTCTCCTAGTGACTCAAGGAGTTTGCAGTGATTTCCCTTTCTATGTTTAGTGTATTCAATGGACATGACCCTGTGAGATGTTGGCCTGAGAAAAATGAGTGTGAGATAGTGTTTGGACTCAGAATTGCTCTGTTTGGATAATACAGGAGTTGGTGAAGGGAGGGTAGCCTGGACTTGGAAAGCAGTTAAATAGAATTTTCTAAGAACACAATGATATGTACCCTGTCTTCTGAACTGCACCTTTTATTCTGGGTCCCAGATTTGGGGATTCTAGTTATACTGAGCTGTGTCATATGGAGAGCTGAGGTGATGTTCCTCCCATGCAGAATTCTAGCAAACTGGACAGCACACAGTGTGAAACTGGCACCTGGAGGGACATCTTCCTGTCCCAAGCCTTCATCTGGATGGTAGAGATAGGGCATGCCCCCTTTGCCCCAGGCTGTGATCATAGCTGGTGCCAGGCAGGGTTTACAAACCTTCATGCAGGCTGTTTTCACCTTCCCTTCATCCAGACAAATGCCTGCTTCCCTCTTGCGCTGTCACCACAAAGAAAATGGAGCCACAGATCTGACTGAGAACTCCTTTGGAATATTCTCTTTTCCTTCTGAATTTCATAGGCACTCTACTGATTGGTTCTTACTGTCTCACCTTATTTTCATATGCCCAGCCAATCAGCATTCTCCTGGGCACAATCCTTTCATGGCAGACCTGTTCTGGGCACACCAGCTCTCCATGGGCAGGCCTGCTTGGTTGGCATCCCATGGACCCTAAGAACTGAGCTGGCACTTCCACATGAATAAACTCCTCTTCACTTCATTCACTTTTCGCTGACAATTTGCTTCATTCTTCACATTGAGAGATAAGAATCTTAAAGAAAAGAAAATCCACTACACTGAGACCTGACTGCTCACAGGGGTCAGGAGAGTGAGGCGGTGGTTTGAATCTGAGGACCTGGGCATGGAGGGAGTAGATACTTAGTGTGTGTTGAATGGGGGTCCAACTATAGGGAGCAAGAGGGACAGAAAGAGCTAGATCCAGGACAGGCCATCTCAGCTGGGTCGTTAGATCGGCGAAACCTTTGATTCTTTTATTTTGGACAGTTCCCATGTAATTATAGACCTGTGTTTTTAACATATATCATATATTCCCAGCATATACACCTGACATTCTCCTTCCTCCTCCAGTGGTGTGAGGAGGTGACCTCTTAGTTTCTCCTGGGAATGTTTACCAGTAAGCCATTAGTAAGCCAAATTGGACTAGCCATTTTGGTCAATATCACCCAAATGCAAATTCTGTCAGCCTGTCTTATGTAGCTAAAGTTTGTGTCTTTTAAGTCCAGTGATTAAATATGTAGAAGCCATTGGAGGTCAGAATCCCACTTATACATAAGGAAGTCAATTTTAAGATGAGGCAGGTGGCCTTTGGAATAGCCAGCAACCAACGATAGCAAAGTATTCAGTCTGAGGCTGCATGCCTCTCCAGAGGTGAGGATGTGACAGAGAATACCAAAAGCAAGCTAAATTGATCCTTAAATCCTTTATGTAGGAGTCTGTATTTCTTAGTTTGGGTATCCATGACTTTCATTTGCCTCTAAATATATAAAAAGACATCATGTAACTCTTAGATCAGACTTCTCTTGAAGGGATGGGATCAATGAGTTCTTCATGCCAGGATTACATCAACTACCACTCACATCGTCAAAAACAGAGTTATGAGATTTTAGACTGTTGGATATGGGATCCCAGTATATTCCAGTGGAAATTGCCTTTTTCTCCTAATAACTTCTTCATTGATTACCTTATCAGTTTTTTTTACTTTCTTCACACCAGTAAGACTCACAATAGAAGTGACTGTTGCTTTACAATGGGCCATCTTAGAACAGAAACATATAGGTGATATATAATATATATTGACATGGTACATAAATAGGAAGTGCACGTATTGGTGGATTGAATATCAGACTTCCCCATTTAAGTCACAGGATGCTAAATGTCTGTGAGCAAGTTCAGAAATAGGAAATGTCCTCCTCACTGTAAGAAATAAAGACTCCTGGTGTCAAACAAAGACACTCAACAGAACAGCGTATCTTGACCACACAATTTTTACTTCTTCAGAAGGGTGTGTTAGCTTTGCAGCGAGATAGCAGGACCACCAGGCAGGGGTGGGTGGTTTGCTCAGCCTTTTATCTCTTTACTATCTCTAATACTGACCCTAACATCCTGACTTGGAAAGTTGTCTCTCATGATATCTAGAAGCTGATCACCCTCCATATAACTTTCTCCTTTCTCCCTCTAGCAGGGAAGGAGAAAATCAGTTTCCTTGCTGAGTGCAATTCTTTTTTTGTGTGTGTATACATGAAAATGCATGTGAATATGGGTGTCATGGTTTGATACAGGTGTCCCCCACAAACAATTGAATGTGTTCTGATAGATAGATCCTCAGCTGATGGCAGTTTGGGTTTTACAACCTTGATGAAGCTGTGTTGTCAGGGGTGGGCTTATGGGGTTATAAGCCAGCTTCCCCTTGCCAGAGTTTGGCACACCTTCCTGCCGCTGTTTGCAGTGCTGTGGCAGAGGTGATGTCCAGCCCTCTGCTCATGCCATCGTTTTCCCTGCCAGAATGGAGTCTCCCCTCGAGTCCATAAGCCAAATAAACCCATTCCTCCACAAGCCACTTTTGTTTGGGTTCTTTCTGCGCAGTAACTAGAATGATGACCCCAACAGTTTTGGTACCAGGACGTGGGGTCATCTGTTGCTGCTAGAACCCTGACTCTGTGGCTTTGGTCTTCTGGAAGTGATCTACAGGAGGAATGTAGAAGGACTTGAAATCTCAGCCTAAGAGATGCCTCGCAGTGTTGTGAGTATAGCTTCATGGATCATTCTGGTCAGAGTTACAAGACCTGAATGTAGTGAGAACTATAGACTGTGAGGTTTGGTTTACGAGGGTGAGAAAGAACTTTGTCAGGACTGTGCCAGAAGCAGTTTGCCTGAGAGCCTTGCTGCATTCTGCCTGCCTGTGTCCTGGGAATCTGTGCAGGGTTGCTTTACGTAAAGATGGACTGGTGTGAGCAGATGGAGATGGCACAGAAAGAAGATCTTTGGGTCGAAACTGCTGCCCGTTCACCTGCAATTGTTTGAGAGATGAAAACCATTGAGATTGGGCCAGCTGGTCTGCATTAGAACAACAGGAAGAATGTGGACTTTTTGAAGGAAGGGGCCTGAATGCTTTGATTCCCCCCCTGGATTAACAAGTTGGTAGCCCACCTAGTTCTGTAGAATGGAGATTGGTTAGAAAGAGAGGGTCATTGGATTTGCAACACAGTTTTGTTTTTGAAAAATGGCCATCGGCATGTGAAGCAGGTGTGCAAGGTTGCCTGCATGGAGCCCG